>JAULKM010005706.1:0-15103 GCA_032355605.1 Rubia tinctorum | reverse complement strand
AATGAAGGATTTAGATATGAAAACCGAAAATGGTCATCTAAACCCCTTATGATGTAAACCTACCTAAATCTAGCAATTTTCCAAAAAAAAAGATAACAAAAGAGTTGTTAAATGCTTCGGAAAACACATGCATTTGACGTCTCATAAATTGTTGCTTATAAGCATAAGGCTAATGAGGGAGAAAGATCTAGCGAGGGTCATTCCAAGGTAATGAAGTCAAAAAAAGCTGCAATCATTGAGGATACCAAAGATATGCATAACTTTTCTAGTGTGGTTGGTTCCCCTAAGGAGTTATGTTAATTTCAAACACACACACACACACACACATATATATGACTTGAAGGTTTATCCCTGGTTTTATAGGACTACTTATGATTGTATAGATTTGGGAAGCCTTAACCAGTGTTGCTGATCATACTGGTAAGTATGCTAACAAGGTAAAAGCGTTGAAGAAGGGTGTTACCACGATGAGTAATGAAAGGGAAAGAGTAAGGAAAATTGTGTGCTCTTTGCGAAGAGAAGGATGTTGCCAACTTTTCTTTGTGTGAGGAATTTAAGGTAATGGGAAGAGTGGTTTTGTATGGTTAGCCTATCCACGCATTGTGGTTGATAAAATGATGGACACACAAGATATTTGAGGTATGCTTGGTGTGTGAAGATGTCCAAAGTTGGGAAATGCAAGCCTGTGTTTTGACTTCAAGAGCAGAACCCGAAATTGTACAAAGCTCATTTTGGAAGAATATCTAGAAAGAGCTAAGGCTATTGTGGATGAAGGATTAATTAAGGTCGTGCAAGATGGGGGTGCTTCCTTCCTCCTAGTTAGAGAGCTAGAGAGGATAGATTTGTTGCCCACCATGGTGGGCCGAAAGGGTTGTGGAGTTGATCAGTGTGCTGCTACAATCGAGCCTAGAAGGGTTAATGGTGAGTTGTGGGGTGGTACTGATGCTGATATTTTCAGTACATGTGGGATTATAGTTGAGGGTAGTGAGGATTTATGCCTAGTGGTTCTTGAAATAGGGATGAGAACTATGGTCCTAAGGTAGGATAGTTGTGACTGTATTTGGATTGTAAATCTAATGATGACTAAATTTATTCATTCGTACAATAATAAATTTTTAACGGGTAGTTATGGAACGTATATATCGAGGAATTGTCAATAAATGGTGTTGTGCATCCTCAAGATATAGTTTTGTCAACTAGGTTCCCTCAAACGGGTTATGAGCGTGTAATTCCTATGGATGAGTCATATGCTGATTTAACTTAAGCAATAATGATTTTTATGTCAGACCTAGATAAAGTTCACTGATACCTTTAATGGTTCAGGGATCTCTTTTAAAGATGAGGAGTGGCTAATAGCACTGGGTTGCAAAGTAAAAGGACTATTTTTGAGGATTATCGGTGTTGTGTCAGGATGGGAGAAACACATGAAATGATATTTTATTCATTTGAATGAATATGATGCTCACCTGATTGGGCAAGTTTTCAAAATTCAGAAATTAAGAAAGGAATCAATTGCTGGTATACGATGTGAAGAAGAATGACAAAAGTGTTTGACAAGTAAATATTGTGATGGCAATCGAATGGAGGATATTTTTTCAAGTAAGGTGATTACTTTAATGATATCCTTCGACATAAAAGAAAAATAGAAGTTGAATGTCAGTGATTAGTAAAATAAATTCAGGAATGGATGGAGAGTTATGGTGAGGAACATGAATTCTCCGCTCGACTCATGATGAGGTATGAGAGGTTAGAAATTTGAGTGCAGGATTAAGAGCTACGTTGTTTTGGGGCAAAAAGAGCTATTGAGAGCTACAAAGTTATTTGAAGGAGTTATACAAGGTGAATTGTAACCTTCGTGCTAAGATCAGTAAGTGTTTCCGTAATAATCCTAATGAGGAATTTTGGAAGGATCATGCTCGCTTATTAGAACAGAAGTAAATGGTTTAAAATGAGACCTGGAGGCTTATGCATACTCCATATACTTAATGAGTATGCAGCTAGGTCAATCGGAGTGCAGACCTATTGTTGATTGTAAGTCTTACTATGTGAAGCATATGCACCGTATGAAGGGTGCAGGTTCCACACAAGATAAGGTTTATTTGCACATGCGGTGAAAACTAGAAGAAAAAATGGTTGCGGAAACTGGATCCCTAAATTCAATAGACTATGTATGGAATGCCCTAGTTGTTTCTTGCTAGTGTAAAATCATGTATTAATTTCAATCCCATTGACTTTGTTGTCATTTTGAAGGCTTTTCTAAATATTGTGTGTGTTCAATCCAATTAATTTTGTGGTATTTTATATATGGTTTTGGTTGTGCCGTAATAGGGTGAAAATCCAGGGTGGGGGTATAAGAGGATATGTGTGTGTTAGAAGGGGAAGGGGTCAAGTTTATGCTTATGTCGCGGGCTGGTGATGTTCCAGGCTTATGTTAAACCGTTTTATCCTCCTTGTTTTCATGTAGTATGTTTGTATTATGTTTTGTAGGTGGGTTGGCAAAGACGAATTGAGTTTCTGCTAGCATCTTGAGGTTGGTTATTTTCCAGGCACGTGCGACGCTTTAGTGTTTTATTTGTGTTTGGGCAGACAAAGGGTTGCACATGTGTTTGTTTTGAGAGATTGGTGATTTTTCATACGTATGTGAAAACGTGTTATAATCACTGCCTTTGTTGTGTTTCTTGTTTTCATTATCTATTGAGCAAATTTACAGGAGATTATTCTGCTTGTGCTGGGTCCAGTAGGTAAGAAAGGTGAGCGTGTCAGTGTGGTTTCTATTTAGGATATTAGTTGGCTTGGATTTACAAGATAAATAACCCACAAGTGCTAGTCATTTCATATAATCCAGATCATGGGGTTTAAGATCCCTTATGCGATTTTCTAGGGAAGCTCATGTGAGCTGTAAGTGTCAAGGTTTATTATTCACTGTCTATCAGTTGCCGCAAAACATGTGTGTTTAATTGATGTGTTTTAGTTTGTGTTTGCTATGATTGGTGATTTGGATTAGCGAATACAGAGTCAGGGTGGAGAGGGATGAAGAAACTCCATCTACTAGCTCGCTAACGATAAAGGTTGAGGAGAACCGACACGAGGTGAAGCCTAGACTCGTTGCGGCTTGGCTGAAGGGAACAATAAAGCTTTCCAGTAAACGTACCCGCCTAATTAGACTGGACTTAATAATGTAGTCAACTTTGCACGAACGGGATAAAGTTTGCCTGGATATTGATAATTGGCTGATAGGGCACGATACCCTGCATACATTCCTACTTTCAGGTTAGGTGCCCTCTGTGAAGGGGACCCCTTAGTGATGCAGCAATGGCTTGCTCATTATCTGCTTGATGAGGCAGTGGTTTTTGTTACACAATCAACGAAGAGCGATAGTCTGTCACGTTAAGATTAGTTTCTTATTCTATCTACTGTAGTAGGTTTTCTTTGATGTAACATTACTCGATGTAATCTAATATATTAGGAATAGCGTTCCATTACTGTTATCTTTTGGAATGATGTCTATCTTGGGTTTCTTGATCCTAAATCATAATATAATTTTATTGGGCATTTGTACGGGGTTTTCTTTTTAGTTTTTATTGATGTATTATTTTTGGTACTCGTTATGCCTTTTGTTTTTTTACGATAGGCCTAATTTCAAGAACTACTTTGTTATTGTAACTACATCCTCGAAATTTAATGGACTAGTGCTTGTTAAATTTTTACTGCATGTGTAGAGTGTAATGTTTTCAGACATGACTGTTTGTTGGAGGTTGAACTTGGATATTGGTATAAAGCGGATACCTCTTACCTTTGCGGACATCTTTTGCTTTCCTGTGTAGGCGTGTACTATTTCACTGTGATTTCCTACATCTATGCTAACTATTTTTGTGATTGCGTAGAGTAACGGCTTTCTTGATTGGGGGTTTCTAGCCTTTTCTGGAAATTATTAAGGCCGGGATAGAAAAATTCGATCCCCAGTGATGGTACCACTGATGAAGGGAATCCTTCTAAGCCAACATAATATTTAGAATAGGCGCAAGGTAGTATACTTCCTTGACTGTTAGCAAAATAAGGTCATGGGGAAGTCTCAGGGATCTAGCTCCAATGTGTAAGTAAGTGTTTTGGTTTATAATCTGTCTTATAGGGGGAAAATTCCATTACTCAAAAATTTGCCCTGAATCTCTATTCATAGTTGGCATTTTGCATGATCTCCACTGGTAGTGGTTCATATTGTTCCGGTTATTATTGAGTCGTGGCCTAGAGGGGATAATCATGGGTGTTGACCATCTTCTATCTCGAGGCAGACTTCGCGGGTCGCGTTCGGGGCTGGCTTGGATAGCTTGCTTGTCACAAGGTGTTATCTTCTGCCTTGAGCTTCGCATGACTCAAGGAGGTGTATACTAGTTTCCATCTGAAAACGTTAAATGGTTGTAGGAACCGGTTGACAGATTTTTAGGGCTATTTGGACTTGACATGCATGAAATGCTCATTAATCATCATTCACATTTCTGTAATGCACATCACACAACCAAAAGACTCAATTGAGGTAATGCATGGGAGCACAATGATTGTGCCGGTTGCACATGAAAAATACATATGGTTTCCATCTGTAATGTTTTACGTCTACCGAAGTCGTAGGAAGGACTTGGAAATAATGTAATAGGGAAGGCATTTTGGAAAATAGGTATGTTAGAATAAGTGATATTGTGATTATATATCTTTTCAATAATTGAATTTGGATACAAAAACTACGATATCATTGAGTGTCCAATACTTCCGGTTATGGTTTCGAAATTGCAATATAAACTTTGAAAATTGTTCGGTCATTTGAGATAAATCTTTTAAAGTCTAGACAGAGTACAAATTAGTAATTTTCAGAAAATATTAACTCCAATATGTACAGGTTCCAATCCAAGTTGTGAAGAGAAATCAAAAGTTCATGCATCATCTGATATAATGTAATCCGATCAGTTTTATGATCCCGGAACTTTAAGCAGTTTGATTTTATAAATAACTGTAATAATCAATCCCTCACAAAATTTTAAATTGGAACTATTGGTAAATTTCGGAAGCTCATGCATATTGTTACCTAGTTATAAACCTTTCAACCTTCCAATTCTTAAGTGTTTTTGGAGGTTATGATATGCAATGAAATCAACTAAACTTTGGCGAAGACTTATGTCAATGAACTAAGTGTTAATGAAAACCAATCCCATTCAAGTAAAATGTATTATTTATGTTCAAAAGACCATGTTTCGTCACTAATTATTTCCAACGGAACATAATGGTGTGAAATAAACATTCCGTACGTGGAAACAATAATATGTAGGGAATTCTAGACATTGTTATCTAATCAGAAGTCTTGGAATATTATTCTTGGCTGGCCATCTCCACACACCTAATTTCCCTCAAAGACTTCTTGTTTTCATATTATTTCTTCTTTAATTTAATTATCTTCTTCACTTTTGCCTTCATTTTTTCTACATGTTGTACATGAATGCGTTGTTATCCTCCTCACCTACATTTTCTTTCCTTACATAAGTATAAGAATATGATTTGCAAAAAAACCAAATATTCGAAGAAAATTATGTTTAACCTTCATCGATGCACCCTCTCTTGCTGCCTTCTTTGATGCCCCTATGCATCCATTTTCCATCTACGAGTTTCCAGTTATTGTTATCAAAGAACTTTTGTTCGTACATTTTAGAGGGAACATCTGTGCTGCAAAAGACAATTTTTGTATATTGCTTTAGGAATTTCGAGATAACCAAACCATAGAGGAGCTTGAGAGCCTTCTTGTTTGAATGAATGACCAATGATAACATGTGTTGTACAATGGTGTATCCGGAATTGATCTTCACCCTCTATACGAAATAGTACAACAACATGATGCTAGTGACGGTTAGCTCATGTACACGACCCCCTACTGGAACCAACCTCTTGCCACCATCTCGTACAAAATATGATTTTCTACTATCAAATGTTTTAGTTTACAGCTCTTAGCTATGTAGGGCTTGATTTGGGACCTGTTTGAAGTAAAATTATCCATGCTCAATAGGATTTAACATAGGGGGATCAAGATGTACCGTCCAGTTCGAACGATGATAAATATTTAGGGGACCATCTTCAACCGCCAGATAACAGCCCGTAAGACTGCTGTAATGACAACCCAATATACCGTTGATCTTCCATGCATTAACCTTAAACTGTCTACCATTGACTATTGTAGAGAAAGACCCTTCATCCTTCTCCACAACATTGGCATAAAATTGAAGCACTTCGTCAAAGTTCACCGCATCGGAAATGGCTAGAAGCTTCACACAATTTTGAAATTCAAATAATAAAACTATAGTATTAAACCCTATCCTCATGTTATCATATAATTCTAATGCATATAAATATAATAGCCTTTCATTGTGTAAGAAATATTTATACCTCTCAAAGGCACTGAGTGACACAAATCTTCAAGCGTCCAACGAGAGAGCCTTCTTTTACTTGGTCGGTTGCTTCTTCACCTTCGTCTTTACACTTGGGCCAACCGATATTATAGCCATTGTAATCTTCACAAGGAATGGAATTTCAGGGTGATGTGCTTGTTACCTGCAGAAAATTTGTAGAATATTTTAATATGTAAACGAGCGGTGTTTGGTTTATTTATGTAGACCGAATTCCAAATTCATTAGGTTTTTTGAAGCACTATTTCAGTGACCGCGAAACTTAGTTACGATTTCAGAACTATGATTAGGTGTTATATTTTCAATTGAAAAAAATTATTTAATTTTTCAGATCTTGTCTCAACACATGTGCTTGTCTCAGAACTCGGCGAGACTTTTATGTCAAATCAAATCTGATATGATTTCAACCGTCGAAAGAGTATATTATTGAAAAAGTGGATGGCAATATTCCAACCTAGATTCAATAAAAGGTCCCACAAATCACTACACTTTGTCGATACATGTTCCGATAGTTGAATGTTGCAGTCCTCTATTTTATTTGGTTATTAAAATCAATTAACTAAACAACCACTATTTTGAATTGGTTACATGTCTCAGAAAAACTATGTTCCGAACGTTGATGTTTTCTACATTACAAACTAATTTTACATATTTCAAATTCAGAAGTCTATTTGGAAAATTATGCAAGTCAAGATTTGTTTCAACTATAGTCAAACATTGAAATTCTACACGGTGATAAATCCATCAAAAAATTCCTAGTTCAAGAAGATTAAAAAAGTTCTTAATAACAACATTCATACATAACATGAACCCTATAAAATTATATTCAAAGTGTTTTACATAACAAGAAAAAATGGTAATGCCGACAATAAACTATCCTTCATTTCAGTTTTTAGTCAAACAAAGGTACAGTGTTAGATCATCATCAGATGATTCCTAATCCTCTTCATCGTCTTTTGATGATATCACATGTCCATATGAAAATTTCTCTCCATCTTCACTTATCTCTATCTCGACCTCTTTCCAACGATGGTAAGCACCTTGTTTCACTATAAGAAAAATGACCTATTACTTCGCCCCTTTTACCTTGAATTTTTGGTTAAGGTCAAATAATCAAAGTAAAAAGTTCATTTACCTTGGTTATTTTAATTTTCAAATTAATTTAAATTTTTTACCTTGGTTAAAAAATAACCTAGGTAAATAACATATCATTTACCTCGGTTAGTATTTTAATTGAAGTAAAAGGGGAAAGAATCAAAGTAAATAATTGTACAGAATAGCGTGCAATGTCTCATATGTTGTTTAAAAAGACCTGTCGATGTCACATTATAAGTAGTTTTAAATTACATGCAGTGCGAGGTGTCACCGATGCCGTAGTTATGTAAATGATAGATATAGTTGGAAAAGGTTGACCTAGAAAAAATAGGAAGTATTATTTAATTATTTAAAAAGATGCGTTTTGTTATGTTACGATCGAAAAGGTGGAATAAGTTGGAAAACCACAACAAACAACAAGTAAGGAATCTGAAGGTGCTAGAAAAGAAGTTTGTATTCCTTTTATAGGTTATAGTTGTTTGAAAGTAATTCACTTTGGTCTATAAAAGTATTTGTTCAATGGTTTTTGAAACGATTGTAGAAAATATTGTTGAATTGTACGGTTGAAAATGGTTTTTAAGCTCATACACTGATCAAATCGGACATACAGTCAATTATATATTGTTCGAATAAGGTAGTGAAATAATTAGATAAGCAGCACTGGTCATGAAAATATCCTTACAATTACTACATAAATTCGATTAATAATTGTTAAAGTTCTAACAAATTAGAAATTTGTTCAATAAGCTCGTAGTATGATGACCTTGAAGACGGTCGAGCCCCCCCAGCATCTATAACCTCGAAGAACAAGGTGTCCCCAATGCGTAGTTGATTTCAATAAAGGAACTAGACAAAACCATTTGGGTTCAAGGCCTTGATCTTCCCACCCCTTGAGTAGTTCATTTGCCACTCTGTCTCATAGCACCTCAGCACAATAGGAGTATTCTCATTCGGAAGTAATGGCACAACATTCCTCTAGATGTACTAAGTCATTCAAAAAAATATTCATTAAATTTTTTAATAATATATATATGTATGAGAAATTAGCAGCAAATAATATTAATTTCAATCGTTTTACCAAAGTTGGGGTTTTCCTGAAATTCTGCTGCATAGTGCAGTGGAAACTTAGGCCATCAAAGGTCATCATATGATGTTAAAGGTCCAAGAAAATAGGCTATGGGGTTCTTCATTTTGCGGTGAACTGTACGGAAAAAATAATAATTAGTTTTTATAAAGTGTGAAGATGTGTTAGTAAGTGTATACCTAAATTGGTAATAACTTGGAAAAAGAGCCGATTAGAAGATCCTTCGCCAACCATTAGTCTGGCATTAAAAGTGAAAATGTTATGTGTGAACTGGCCTATGGAATGCAAGGTATGACATTGGCAATGAGTCATAGGTACATGTCAGTCTAAAGAAGTGGTGTGGTCGACATGTACCGGCAACTTTGCTAAGTGGTCGGTATTACCGAACACATGACCGACACAAGAACGAGGTTACATATGCAATTCCAAAGTAAACTTAGATGCCATAATACCACATCGGTAAAATTTCAGCCATACCAAGGGTGAGATCGACAAAGAAGCGACATCTCAGACTGAAGAACAAGCTACTGGAAATAAGATTCTGCGATGTCTACCCTAATCACAAAATTTGAGTTGTGACAGACAGTTTAACGACGTCGGAGGTATCAGAGGAAGCTAAGGGAAGAAACAAGTAAACCTGAAAAAATTGAAGATTTACCAATATAAAATTAAACCAAAAACCTTTGGAGACATATCAGAACATAGTAACTACGTTTATAGTCAAGGATAGTTCACACTCTAATAAATTAGAGAAAAAACTAGATAACCAAAAAATAACACATTCATAGACAACAGATCCAACAATGTGAAGTAGCAACTACAAAAATTAGGTGTTAGGAGATTAGGAAAACCATACCTTCTTCCAAGAGAGAAGAGAAGGGATGGGGGAGACTGTTGGAATTTGCGGGAAACTTGTGAAGAGCAGCTTGGACTGATTGTTAGGGTCCTTCTATGTATACTTGTTCAGGAAAGGCGTTGTTTTGAAGCATTTTGAAGTCTGCCTTGACTGTGCAACATTTCACCAATCTCGAATACGTTGACATGGTGTCGACCCCTTACTGACATCGCAGACTTTCATGGGCCTAACAATTTTAGCCCATCAAGCAGCCGGTCAACGGTTCAAATTTATTTAAAAAATTTGTTCGGAACAACAATTTGATAGTTTCAGACAAATTGAAACAAATTACTCATTACACACTATTTCAGTTTTGTTAATGATACTAGTATTAAAAAAAATTCATCATGTTAGGTTAAATATTAAGGATTGAATAACATTAAAATAATAGTCAATAAATAGATTATAAATTAAAGATTAAATATTAAAATACAAAAAAAATATTGTTCCAAATACGAATTAACTTGTTTGATATAAATATTCAGATAAGTTTAGGCTAAACAACTAATTATATCTATAAGGAAGAACCATAACATTAAAAACTAGGCCCCGCATCATTGATCGGCTTAAAAGTGTGTCCCCTACCCTAAGTTAATCATCATAAAAAAACTCTTTAGCCTCAAGGTCTTCATCCTCATGTTCCCTAAGTAATGCATGTGGTACTCCCTTCCGTTGCACCTTAGAACAGCAGGCAACTTGTATGGCGACAAGAGCTTCACAATCTGGCTAGACACGAACTGAATTTTAAACAGAAAACCACATTCACTAAATATGAAGGTAATTTATATAAAAGGTTTATTGAAAATAAAATTGATGTGTAACAGGGATTACTTAGCAGAATGGGAATTGACTCGAAGTTCGTCTGGTTCAATAGGCGGACAAAATGTGAAATAATATCGCAGAATGTAGTCAACGGACGGTCATCATCCGAATCTCTACAGATCAGTATTGGTCAACACAATTATTTTAAATTAAATTAAAATAAAAGTAATACAAGAAAAGGCAATTTAAATAAAAATATAAAATCGCTCACCTCAATCGGAGAACGACTCGAACTAACATTGTTAGCAATCATTCCTGAAAATCATATTGTAATAATTCGATATAAATCAATTCAATTAATATAATCAATTAATCTATCAACATATGTCAGAGCGACGTCGCATATTATTTGGTATAACTGATTAAGTAACCGATAAGGGTGCGACATCTCATACTAGGTAAACTGTAGAAATATGAATGAGTAGCGTCGCACCATGGTCGTTCCAACTGAAGTATGATCGATGTACAAGAAATGTTATATTCATGGAAAGGGAGTACACTAACAACATCAGAAAACTAGCAAAAATAAAGATCCCATACTAAAAACAAATGGGTCACATTAACGAGGGAAAACATAAAACCCACATTCTAACACCTAGAACCTAATCCTAGAACCCTAATCCATAGAAACTTCAAAACATGAAGAAATAACACATTCACACACCATATTCATGAAAATTTCAATGCTAAATACAAAAAAAAGTAATGTAACAACATGTTGAAACCATACCTTTGAGAAGATGGGCAGGATGACTGTTCAAATTCGAGGGAAAGTTGAATGTTTAAAGTGATGTATGAGGTGGGTTCCATATATATAGTTGTTATGAAGTTTTGCAAATTCTGCCTCGGTCAATGCAACATTGCATATCACCCGACCTTATCGACAGTGAACTGACGTTTGAGCGATAATGACTACTCTAATCGTGGCCCCCACCATTTCAGCCCACTAATAGAGCAGGGGGCCTGTGTCTTATCAAATGCATGTGTGAGGTTGCATTTCAATCGTGTTATGTGAGATTGAACCAAACTATTACAACTGTCGACAATATAAAAAAAGAGTCTCACCAATTCAGCTCACTAGCAAAACAACTGGGCCCGCATTTCAACAAAACGATCATAATTGAAATTAATAACGGTTAATAGTATATTAGAAACTACTATTTGAAATTTATAAATGTCCATGAACTTCATTTATTTCTTATTCAATTGTAATCTATTTCAACACAACCGGTGAACTTTTCTGTTCTTACGATTAAGCCCCTTCAAGATGGTGGGGGAGAATGATATGCAAAATTGGAGATAGCCAATAATCTAAATCACACTATCACAAACATGTTTTTCAGACTTAGGCATCAACGAACATGGGCATTCTTCCCTCATTTTTATTAGTATTCTATTAATACTCTTACTGTAAGAGTTATCAATTAGAAAAATAAATCTACCACATGGAATTGGACGAAATTACACACTCTTGGTTTTTTATGAATAAAAAACATATGGAAACTCATTTTTATGAAAGTGCTAACATGTGGCCTAGAGTTAATTGTTTATGATTACTTACAAGTATGCAAAGGCTAATTGGAAGATCTTGTGGATGTCTCCGTGTGATCATGCAGTTTTTTTTATCACTTTTAAGGATCATTAGTTCAAATGGAAATGGCAAAATGCCCATGACCGACGATTAGAATTGATTTTGCGACTGTCAGTTTACTTTTCACTTTTTGCACTTACGTCCCTCCAACAAAGTGAGAGAAGTCAAAATTCAAAAATTGGAGATACCCTTATCCAATTCACCAATTCACTGGTAAGATGTTCTGATTTTGTCATGCACTAGTCAATGGAGCGGGACCAAAATTTTCTCAGATAGTGTATGACGAAACTTTGTAAAAATTACACTATCACCCAAACGTCATAGCATGTTCGCTACGGTTATTAACTCTGAACTCGAACGTTAGGACAAATGTTTGATATGGAGATAATGCGTACTGTCTAAGATAAGTGCAAACCGGGGTAATCGTCCATCATTTTTGTTAGTATTTTATTAATACCCTTACAATGTTATGAGAACGATAATTTCCACCACATAGAATGAATTGAAATTTTATATTCTATGTTTTTTATGAAATAAATTGGTAATAAAATTTCGTCCATCAAATTTTAAAAAGTGCCGGTACATGGCCTAGAGTAAATTGTAGATAATTAATCATAAGTTTACAAGGGTCATTCGAGTAGAACTTCTCGAAGTGTATGTGGAAATAAGACCATTTTCTTCATTACCCTCAGTTAGTATAATTTTTGGGTGACAATTTATTTTCAAGACGATCGTAATTGAGATTTGGACAACCAGTGATTTTTTTTCATTTTTGCACTTAAATCTCTCTGAGAAAGTGGGAGAAGTTGAAATCCTAAATTGGAGATAACATTTTGTTATTCACATTTACAGGAGAATTTTTTTCCATTTTGGCATCGGAAGGGGCCACAATCTTAACAGGGAGTACTTTACGACACTTTAAAAAAAATTAAACTTTGGCCATTAGAACGACATTGCAAATGATTCTCATAAAATACATTATACTAACGTCGGTTGAACTCAAATTTTGAGTGGGAATCAAAATTTTGAGCAAAATTTAAAACGAAAATTTAGCCCCAACCCCATTTCATTTTCAATCATATTCAGTAACAACACCCATTTCCAATCTCCAACATACTTTCTCCTAACCCAACTCCACACCTTCCTTTCCATTCATAACATTACAACTACTCAAGAGTATAATCTAATCTCTTCTCTTAAACATCCACAAGCATCCTAGGATGGAGTATCTCTGGGTTCAAATTAATTAAGATAGTCGTCCCTCTATTCCATGTTCATTTAGATATTTATTAACATGCATTCTATATTTTTTTTCCTTATTGACCAATGATTTAATATTTCATGAAGTGTGATGACTATATTACATGTTATATAGTGTATTTTGTTTATATTTCCAAGATGATGCCATGTTTAAAAGAACTAAGAAAAAAAGACTTATATTAGGGATGATTGTGGATAATAGTCTAATCTTTGTATGTACAGAGGTTGAATGTTCGATGTTGGTCAGTTCATCGTCCCATGCAATATGGTATACCAAATGTTGACCAATGTCCCATTTGTTAGGAATTGACACAAACATCTATGAATGTCCGACGTCTCTCTTCAATCGGACTCTACGACTTCGATCAGTTATTCTTGCAACATCTCTTTAGGAAATCAGGCACATTTTCCATGTTCATATCAATGTCGTATGCACTTGACTTTATTATTTGTACGTCATTAGGGGACAACCCAAATCTAACATAAATTTTGTTTCATGTCTTTTTTTTTGTAATAGGACAAGGAGAGTTATTGAGGGACTTTAAACACGGACTAGTCATTTCCCTAGTCCCCCTAATAGTGTTAATGCGATACAATGTAGGCAAAGGATGTTCAATACAATTAATCTTTCAATTTCACATCAGCCGAATATATTTTAATATATTCTGGCATGTATTGGTAATATATGTTCAAGTTATGTGGGTTTCTTAAAATGTCATTGATTCCCACATTATTTGAACAATTGAATGTTCATAATTTTGACCAATTACATGGGTATTGGGTTGTTGAATAACATTTAACAGCTATCGACGAGCGATTGTTTTTGTCATCAACCATTTAATGTCATAATATTGTATGAGAACTAATGTCTCCGTAAATTGGTCGAGGCGTTGCATATACAGGTGAAAAAACAACACCCTACCGATGTTGCAAAAACCGCCGTCGGTTTTTTTGCAATGACATTGTATTCAATAGCTTTCCACGTCAGCAGCCACACAAGGTGGGTGCTCAAGAGCGTGTGATGTCGCTGACCTAGCAACATCGCTTATATTTACCCGCAACTTTGGTATGCGCAAATTTGCAGATTATCGTTGCCTATTGCAGCATTTATGTACTTGCAACTTTGGTTATTAAGTATGCCGATGTCAATTATTACAACCCCGCAAAGGTGGTCACCTGCCGTCATCATTTTTTTAGACCGACGTCACGAACAAAACTTACAGACGTTGGTCCAAAACCGAGGTAAAAGATAATTTTTAATTCGGTTATGAACCAAGGTAAAAAAACCATAATTTTTACTACGAAAGTATTTACCTCAGTTTTTTCAGTACTAAAAACCGAAGTTAAAGGCCTTGTAGAACCAAGGTAAAAGGTAATGTAGAACCAACGTAAAAGGTCTTGTTTCTTGTAGTGTTTGGCCCCAAGATCCTCGACCTCAGTCTCAAGTAATTCTAGTTGGCTAACAAAACATGAAAATACTTTCTTGACCTTCTGCATGAACCCTTTGTCACTCTCTATAAATTCAAGACAACTAATACAATTGAATAAATGGCATTCGCACAACAAATACATTTACATTGTCTCAATATAACTTACTAATTCCAGTTGACGAAGAAGCATCATACTCTGCATCCCTTGACCTCTTTGAACCTTTAGCGGTTCTCTCTAGCACGACCTTCACCCTCAGCTTGTTGGTTTCTAAATTCAGTTCTAGTTACTTCAGGTCTAGCCATTTCTTTCCATTGATTTCAAGAGGCAATGTGATGGAGATCAGGGTACGACTACCACCATAAATGAAGACATTCCACGTCTTGATTAAACATTCAAGGGTTTTGTTCATGATCCTCTAAGCAACATAATTGGTCCTATGACAAGGTCAAGAATGAAGCTTAGAGATGCTGCATTGAATGGTTTGA
>JAULKM010005695.1:0-15103 GCA_032355605.1 Rubia tinctorum | reverse complement strand
AGAATCCATACTAAATAACAATAGTAATTCAAACATGAAATCAAGAAGAAAGCAAGATGAAAATGGAAGAAAAACTAAGGTTTATGGCTAATAAATCAGGAGAGAAAGGTTCCTGGAAAAGAGAAGAGATAAAAGAGTATTTATAGTACAAAAAGTCCAAAAGGCATATATGGGCAGAGGACTGTTGCGACTCGTGACACATGCATCGCGACTCACGATGGGCAGAGTAAGCTGCCCTCACATGTTTTCTTCATTTTGGTCTAAGTGTAGTTGTCTCCTCCTTCCCTATTCAGGTCTTCAAAATGTAGTTTTCATGGTCTTCAAATCTCCCAACGATTACCTTTTCTCACAATCCGTATTAAAAGTGATAAGAGCGCTAAAGTCACTCTTAACTCTAGTAATATAATTTCAAGGTAAAATGGAGAATCCAAAGCATAATATCATACCAAAATGAGTACAAAAAGATCACAAAATTATCGTATTATATGGACATATCAAAGAGTCAAAGATTAGATTTATATGTTGCTCTCGTTCCTACTACTATACTACCAGGAATGGTAGATAGTGGCAAGTACCAGGGTTGTCCACATAGATATCTGGAATCTAGTAATCTACTAAACACAACCGTGGCTGGGTCATCAATTCGACCATGTGTTAGGAATAAACATTTTTGTGAAAATAACCATTGTGGGGAGTTTCAACTATCTAGCATGCAATCAACGGAATAAACTATATAAAAAAGTACTCGGGAATATTTGTGTAACATGGTTAATGTTATTTCGATAATCTATTTCATCAAGTATAGGAATTTAACCCTATTTTAAAGTTTGTGTCACGTGGTGAAGACAATGGTCAAAACTTCCTCCTATCTGTCACATAGAGGTGCGCATATAAAATCTTCCACCAGTCTTGCCTTCGCAACTAGGGGAGTGCAACAACGGCTATGACACATTGCGCAGGTCTGATTCTCCCAAGTGCAATTAAAGCTCGGGCGGAACACCACGAATGAACTACACCTAGGCCTACAAAGGAAAATGAAGTAGCCGTCTTATCGATGACTTCTAGGATCAACAAGATAATCTTAGTTTGCTACTTACTCTATCTCTACTAGCAACCCTTCGGATCTCTTTGGTCGGCTAACTATATTTCTATATGTTTTGTCGATCCTGATGATTGATTAACAACAATAACTTTCATGCACGCGCCCAGTTCCGAACTATCGCACCCCAAGTGCATCTAGGTTTCCATAACCGGGGAGTAGCAACAGTGTACCAACATGAAAGTAGACTCGGTTGTGTGCCAACAAAGTGTGATTTTCATGCAATTCATAAGAATATTAAGAACAAGCCAACATAATGATCACAAAACATATAGAAATAGGTAGATCTAGAAATCTCACAAAATAAACATCAACACATGAATACAAATATAGTCCCCAAACTAGATCCTTACTCCCTAAGCATTAAACCCAAGTATTTCATTGGATTTAACACTTTTGGACCAAAAAAAGATTAAAAAATATGAAAAGAAAAGAAACTAGAGAGAAGTGATAGTGTTTTCTCTCTCTAGCCACCTACTAAGATCTAAAATGAGCATAAACTTAAACTCTAGAAGACAAAGGTCCATATATATATATATATTGTAGTAGGGAATTGGGCCTAAAAATAGGCCCAAAAAGTGGCCAAAAGCCCTAGTAGCCGCTGGGGCTCGTGCCGGGGCGGGGCGCCGGTCCTAGCACAGGTCGTGCCGCTTGTGCTAGGTGCGCTCCGTGTTAACCGGTGCGGGGCACTTACCGGGTTATTGTTTTTCTCCTTTCTCATCCACGCTATGCATCATTTTCTGTGCCCAATTGGTTGGATCCTGGTTTTTCTCAGTACCTCGGCGCATCCCGAGTCATTTTTCACACCCCGTGGGCTAGTCTTGGCATTTGTGACTTGATATGATGCGAGACGTGTAAAACATAACATCCTTCCCCCATACTTAGCCAATTTTGGAGTGAAAAGAGGGGACCCTCATGGTAGAAACTGACACGGCCTGTGCCAAGGCCCCCTGACACGGGTCGTGCCTGTTGGTGTGGGGTCGTGCTATCTTTTGGTCTGCGCTAACTTCTTTGCTCCGCTATGGGTGAACCGTTGGTCTAATTTGAGAATTCTTTTAGTCAATTTTATAGCGCTCAAGAAGAAGAATCCAATGGTGACACCTTTAAGTGATGATTATCCTCGGAGTTTGCCCAAAACTTTGTACAACTTTGAAAAATGATCCCTCTGCTTTTTCTTTGGCCCTCTTGAACTTTGAATCCACCTTTCTTGATCCCAATTCCTTCTAATACCACAATTTGGAGTTCTTAGCTTCAATCTACTCCCATCCTTTGGAATGGCCTTTGATATCTTCTACCATCCTTGCGAATGACCTTCAAATATCTACTACCACCCTCGCGGATGGCCTTCTCCCGAAGAAATTAAAAAAAGCACTCACGAGCAACCTACTAATGAGATCAAAGAGGAAGATCTAGGCTCCAGTGAATACTAAGTGTCCATTAGTTCCAATTAAGTCTACAAAATGTAGAGTTTAGACAAGAAAACCAAAAGTGGTGGTTTAAACCCTTTGTGTGCAAACCTAACTAAAACTAGCAATCAACCAAACAAAAGATGATAATAAATGTGTTAAAGGCATCGGCTAACGCATGCATAATGGTTCACATCACCTGGTCAGTGGTGGAAAAAAATCACGATAGCCCAATGTCGCATTTACATTTCATCGTTAGGTATTTCTTTTTTCTGAGTCTTTAGTGACACCGCAATTTGGATTGTGGGCCGATTATTGTATGGTCTAGAAGAAGTCGTAAATGATTACTTCAGAGTATATTATGTTCCGTAGTAAGAACTTAAGGAATTCTATATCGACTATGAAAAGTTTCATTATCAATAGGACGGACACTGTTGCTCTTATTTTTTGTGGACATTTAGATTAGGAATTTATGATGCTCATTAAATCTGTGACATATAATCATGTTGTTTAATATATGCTGATATTATTCTGGGTTTGGTGAATGGTCCAGTCACGCGGGTACCAATTACTATGGAGGTGAGATGAAAGAAACTGAATAGAGAGATTATGAACCGGCTAGAATATAATTACAAAGCTCTCCAAGATTTTGATTTTGATTTTTGTTCCAGCTGGTGTCTACTTCAGATTTTATTATTGAAATGAGCCTTCAAGGATTTATATTGTTTCATATTACTTACTTTGCTTACTGTGTATAAAAACATTGAAATAAAATTTAATTGGAAAGAATATAGATTGAACGTTAAATGTATAAAAATTAATATTATTCAAAATTTGACTAAAATAGTTTTAAACGGTTGTTCAAAATAGTGTAGGAAAACCAAAAATGATGGTGAAGAACGGTGACATAAAAACAATGGGCCTAGCATCATTTACCACCTCGAATAACAGCGTGTGCCCAATCTCGAGTTCCTCTTCTACAAGAAACCGAATAAAATTCTTCGGGGTCAGGGTCTTCAATATCCGGTTGCCTGAGTAGTGCATGTC
Organism: Rubia tinctorum; assembly: GCA_032355605.1. Lineage (NCBI taxonomy): Eukaryota > Viridiplantae > Streptophyta > Magnoliopsida > Gentianales > Rubiaceae > Rubia > Rubia tinctorum. The sequence goes on along the minus strand of JAULKM010005695.1, from coordinate 11,551 downwards.
ATACTCTCTTCCATTGCACCACAGGACAACCGGCTCCTTGAACGATGGTAGGGCCTCCGAAATGTGGGCTGGGACGTACTGATTTATAAACCAAAAACAAAATTTAGTAAACATGAAAATAACATATGGAAAAAGTTAATTGAGAATGAAATGCATGTGTGACAGGGAGGACCTACCAAAATCGGAACATCCCCGAAGTTTGTCTTCATTAGAGTTTGGACAAAGTTGAATGGACAGACCTCCCGGTTATTATTTCGAGGATGACGATCATCATCCAAATCGCTATGAATTTGCATTGGTCAATGAAATTTTTAATAAACTAATTACAAAATAAATAAGAAAATAATAGGATATTAAATCCGAACAAGAAATCACTTGCCTCAATTGGGCACGTCTGCTTGAACCAGCATTGTTGGCCATTATTCCTGAAATTCGATTAAAAATTGGCTCAGTTAATCTTTTTTTTGGGCAAGGCGTCGTACATTACTGGCGGACCACAAATTAACTTTGTTGACATGTGTGTGCGACGTTGCCAACCAATCGGCAAAACTGATTGGTTATGTGAGAATAGTGTGACATCGTATTCAAGTAGGGTTAGGAGAACAAAGGAATGAACGACGTTGCTTCACGACTGCTCCTCATGAACAAGGTTCGACTAGTCTGCGATGTCACATTTAACGGTTACAGAAACATTATCAACAGCAGAAAATCGGAACAAACAAAGGTATCCACAAAAACATAGGGCCGGTTGACAGGGAAGAACTTACAAAACTAAATTCCTAAAACCTAGAGCCAAAATCCATTCAATTTTCAATAAAAAAAAAACTAAGAACACATTAATACACCATATACATATCAAATTTGATGAAAAATACAAAAATTAAAGTACTGTAGGGAATCTAGGAAGCATACCTTTTAACTGATGGATTGAAGGATTGTTGAAATTCGAGAGAAAAATGAATTTTTAAAGGAATATATGTGGAGGGATCTATATATATAGTCGTTACGAAGAGTTATGAATTCCTCCTAGGTGAAGCGATATCACAGAGTAGTCAACCAAATAGATTGTACCGACATTGTAGCGAACTCTCCTAATCTATTTTTGGGCCTAACTTTTTAGCCCACCAGCATAGTAATGGGCCCATGTTTGACCAACAACATAAGCGATGTCGCAGGTTGTGTTAAGCGACAACTTACCGACATATTATCGACGTTGTTAAGATGGAAGTAGGCCTTACCATTTTGGCCCACTAACATACAAGGGCATTTCCCACATTTGACCAAAACGAACGTAATTGACCTTTATTATATTAGATACTATAATTGAAGTATATAAATGTCTATGAACTTCATAGACGTGCAAATCGATGGGAATCAATTTTAGCACACGCGGTAAACTTTTTTGATGTCCAATTCCATGGGAACCACCACATAGAACTACGTGAAATTTCTTATTCTTGGTTTTCGAAGAAATAAAAAGATAATAGAATTACGTCCATCAAAAATTTTAAAGCGATAGTACAAGGCTTAGAGAAAATTTTAGAAGATTACTTACAATTATACAAGGAGTCATTCGGAAGAACTTGTGTAATTTTAGTTGAAATAAAATTGGTTTATTTATTACCCTCAGTAAGTAAAAGTTCAACTTCGGATGTCAAAATTTTATTTTAGTATCGGGTTCACAAATGCCAATGTCCATTTTTAATATTGCAGGCACTTAGGTCCCCCTGACAGAGTGGGAGTACTTGCAATTTAAAAATGGAGATACACTAAACCAATTCACCAATTCATGAGCACAATGTTCCTATTTGGTCATGGACAGATATAACGGGGAAATTGTCCATCATTTTTGTTAATATTGCATAAATACTCTAACCATAAGCGTTGTGAGATTGTTTCATTTCCACCCTATAGAATCATATGAAAATTTAAATTCTTGGTTTTCAAAGCAATAAAAAGATTATAGAATTACGTCCATCAAAAATTTTAAAATGATAGTACAAGGCGTATAGTGAATTGTAGAAGATTACTTCGAATATATAAGGCGTCATTCAGAAAAACTTGTGCAAAGTATATGTGGAATAAGACCAGTTTCTTTATAACCCTCGGTAAGTATTAGTTGAACTTCGGATGTCAAAGTTTTATTCTGGGTCGATCATGATCTATTTTGGGAATGCCCATGTACACTTATAATTTTGCACTTAGATCCCTCTGGCAAAGTAGGAGAACTTGAAATGTAAAACTACGGTGAACATTTTTATATTCACATTTTTAGAACAATGGTGTTCTCATTTGTGCATAAACGGGATGTCTTATAGGGCTGCAATCTTAACAGTGATTATTTTACGATACTTTTTCTAAATTTGATTGAGATGCATACGTGTGATGTCGCAATTTTTTCGTACAAAATGAATCCAAAAGAGACCCCCTCTGTGACGTCGTGCAAATTGAATTTTCTAGCGGGAACCAAAAATTTGAGCCAAAATTTGGAAACAAAAATCCTTCCATCAATTTTTCATTTAAATAACATTCATCAATAACACACATTTCCCATCAATCCTCCTCCAAACCCAACAATATCATCCTTTCCATTTCACACAAACACAACCAATAAAGAACTTACTCAAATTCCTTCTCTACAACATCAACAAGCATACGAGAATGTAGTATCTTCGGGTTCAAATTAATTGAGATAGTTCTACATCCATTCCATGTTCATTTCCAATCTTTATTACCATATACCTTCTACATGTTTTTCTTTAGATCAAAGATTGGGTATTTTCAAAAAGTATAATTATTGTGTAACATGTTGTATGGTTTATATTTTTCGTGTTTTCTAGATAGTTCAATATTTGAAAGGTGTGATAAAAATGGCTTAGATTAGGGTTGATTGTGGACAATATCCATGAATTCGTATGAACACAGGTTGAATGTGCGACGTCAGCCATAGGTGATCATCCCACATGATATGTGACCGGACAATGTATGACGTTGCAAATGCTATGAAATTATTGTCATAGCAGTTGAATATACGACGTATCTCTTTTGTCAAACTTTGCGACATTGTTAACACTGCATGCGAAGTCGCTTACAATCCGACCAGGTACTTTTAACATGTTCAGATTAATGTCTTCTACGTTTGACTATATTATGAGACTTCCAAATTATAACATAAACTTTGTTTCGTGTATGTTCATTGTAATAAGACATAGAGAGTTATCGATTGACTTCCATCATGCAATGTGGACAATGTAGGTTCAATACATTAATTGATGTTTCAATTTCATACCAACCTCGTGTATTTTAATATACTGTAACATGTATTTACCATCATTATTCTAGTTCTGTTGGTTCCTTACATTCTCATTTTTCCGACATCAATTGCACAATAATTGATTGTCGTCATATTTGTAAACAATTCACGAATTGTAGAACATTAAGTAACACGTAAAGACTATCAACAAACAAATGATTGTGTAATCAAATATTAAATCAAATATTAGGTAACATGCAACAAATTTTTGTGTAATCAAATATTATATTGTATGAGAACCAATTTCTCTGAGACTAATCCACGAAGTCGCACCAACCGGTGGAGCAACGAAACCAAACAGACGTCACACAAATCGGTGAATTTTTTTTTCTATGTCGCCCAAACCAAAGTGATGTCGTATTCAACAGCCTTCCACGTCAGCATGCACGATGGTGCTTGCTAGGAGCATGCGATGTCGCGGACCCATATCCACGACGTCACCTTCATTCATCAGCAACTTCGGCATTGGCGACGTCGCATCAATTGCAGTTTCCTCGTCTGACTTCTTGCTATCAACAACGTCGCTCCATATGCAGGACGATGTCTTTTAGAACAATGTCGCACCGGAGAACTCCAATCGTCGATCATCTTCCTTGAACCAACGTTGCACACAAATTTGCCAACGTCGGTCTAAAATCGAGGTAAAAATTACTGTGTTACCTCGGTTCTGAACCGAGGTAAAAAATTTACTTTTTACTACACCCACATTTACCTCAATTTTTAGAGGGCTGAAAATTGAGGTAAAAAGCCTTGTAGAGCCGATGTAATATATGTTGTTTGTTGTAGTGGCAACCCATTTGTGCCTCGTTGAAATGGCTAGGAAGAGGTCGGCACGGGATGGGCTGAGGGTTTTTATGTTGGTGTGTTAACAGTCAAGCAGTCGTTAGTGTACAAGTGGATTTGTATGAATATCCTACCGTTGGGTGGCCATGATTGCAAGCCTAGTACAGAGAACCTAATGTTTTTTTACTACGATATGGATGGGATCCTAATTAACCTTGGTTAAACTATTGTCAACTACATACTTAAGGTTGAAGGCGGGAGGAAGAAGGATCTCCCCTACGGTGAACTGATAACTGTATTGCTGGGCAGTTTGGTGTCTAACCCGTAGATTGGCTATTGTGTTTGTAAGTTCGAGCACAAGTAGTTAGATTTGGGAAATGGCAACAAGTGGTGACACGAGGTTATCCCCAGCGCGGCCGCAAAGGCCACTAAGAGAGCAAGAGATGTTGCACTCGATAGGGCTAAGTCATCTACATCTCGTTATTCATATATTTCTTGCTTTATTTTTTGGTTACTATTACATTATTCATAATTTAATGTTTTGTTGAATTGTTCATGGGTGGAGGTGTGGCTGGAAGAGTACCGCATGTTGGAACCTTTCTTGCATTCGATCAGACGTTCGTAAAGTAAACAAAGAGTTGGCCCGAGTAGAAGCTCGATATGTCAAGTTTATCGAAATCACTGGACTGCAATTGGAGCTGAGTGATTATGAGACGATGCCCAAGTTTGCTCCTGACTTTATTAAGAGTGAGCCAGGCAAGGAGGTTGGTGAGGAGGCCGCTCAATTTCCAGATGATTGATTGCGTTGATGTTATTTTATTTTATTGGGATTTAAGGAGGTTTATGATTTATTCATTTGTTAGTTTTAATGAATAAATTATAATTTGAATTATTTTGGATGTCATTTGATAGTTGATACATGTGATGAATACATTTGATTTATGACCATGTTAGTTGAAATTTGTTGGAAGATCTAAGTTATAAAATAAACCGTGTTCACCATTTGGTTGTGTTAAGAAAACTTAAGTTTGAAAAGAAACCAAGTTAAGGTAGCTAAAAATGAGCGAAAACCCATTGTAGCTGACTGTCTTACGAACTCAGAAGTCATTCGGGCCATTAATTTTTGGAATACAAGAGGTTTCAAATTCAGAAGGTTATCGGGGCAAAGTGTTTATGTTCTAGGCTTACTAGTTTTGAATTCGGAAACTCTGTTTCAAACTCGGCCCGTATATCCGAACCTAACCTAGTATTAAATGGGCTTTTTTTCTATCCCAGAAATAGGTTTTGAATTCAGAACCTATGTTCCGAAATTGGCTAGCAGTTGTGGACTCAACCTGGTGAAAATGCTACAACCTTTAATATTCTACTAAAAATATGTTCTGAATTTCGGACAATAAATTGGCTCTTTGTTAAACATAACCAAAGCACTTATGAACTTGGAAGTGTTTTTTATATTTAAAAAAAACAAATTGAGAGCTGATAAAATCCCAATTTGTGAATATTGCAAAACTCTCAATTACGGTGCCGAAAATCAATTCCAACCCCTCCCTTATTCTCAAACTTCTCTTTATGTAGGAAGTACAAAAAATGTCAACAACTAACCAAGGAAGGAGGAGAGGCAAATTAAATTTAAAATCAAGCAACATCAATCTAGCGAAGAACACCGATTTCCAAATAACAAGGTTTGTTTCACTTCAAGTTCAATCTAGGTATAATGCTCTACGTGAAAGTGGAAAATTTTTAGATGGTTACATTCTTGATTTGAATGTTTATCATAGCATTGGTTTATCCGATCCTGTGCTCAAGTTTGATGGCAACCATGTTATTAAGTTATTGGCTTTGAATGAACCATCACATTTCGATGAGGTGTGTTAGTTTTATAGAAATTTACATGTGGTTTATGGAGGTGGTTATATGAATAAGGTGGGTGGGTATGATATTGACCTAAATTCATGGATTATTAACCAACATTTGGAATGTCCATATAAAGGTCCCGAAGACGTTTTTTCCTCAGAACATAGATGGCTCATTAGATGATGTATACCATAGGGAGAGATGACATGTTCATGTTGACTTCTCATAAATCGACCCCGTTGTATGTAGTGTTAGATACTTTCATCCAAATCAAGCCAACCTAAGAAAGCCTGAAAGTTTTTCTCTAACTCACCTTACAATAGACCAGCGGATCGTGTACAAAATGATTGCAAGTAGTGTCGTATCCAAAATCGTCCATATCAAAGAGCCTACTAATACAATAATAACGATATTTTACTACATCATTGAGGGTAGGAAGATCAACCCTGGAGCTGCAATTTCCAAGCACATGTTGTGGGTTGCACCGTCTAAGAAGGTGATAAAGAGTCACTCGCGTGGGAACTTGATAACATTGATTTTGAGGGGCGTCGATGGATTGGAAAGCAATATTTCCTGAATGTGGGTCTTTTTTTTAGCACAAGTGGGAACATAGGACACGTGATTTGGATAAGGAAAGCAAGATGCCTAGAATTTAAGAAGGTATGTTTATTTCGATATTTTTATTGTGTAGACTAGGTTTATTAGAAAATGAGTATTATTGTCTTTCTTTTGTTTATTGTAGAGGAATTAGAATATAGTTTCATAAAAGGATTTAGAGCCTGCTACAAATGGGTACTAGGGGAAATTTCTCAACTTAGAAAGCGCGGTAAACGTGCGTACGAGCGACATGCTTCTATTAGGCGATCTTGTTCTCTTTGATGAACTAATTAGTGCTTAGGCTTACGATGCTACAACATTTCCTCTTTTTTATACTATTAGATGAATTGTTGTTTCCCTTTACACTTTCACCGATATTTATGTTTCCTATTTTGATATTTGAATTGAGATTTCTTCATTTTATCCTAATGAGTGGTATTGACATTATAATACGTATTATTAACATGATTATCGATAACATGTAATTACATAGCATATTAGGACAAAATCAACATAAACAACCCCAAATTATCTCAATTTTTTACAATAACCATTACACCCGAAGTACTTCAGAAATCAGAAGTTCCTCCCAGGTTCATGCTACCTTGAAAATACACACGATACAAGCATTGAGAAGGCATAGCCTACTTTTTTTTTAATCTTTTCTTCAAAAAAAATTTCTGCTTCCTTTTTCTCTTGATGATCTCCCCTTGGCCATCAACCCAAATTCCTTCATCACGGTTGCTATGCCCTAGAAATCCACACTTGATGAGCTTGTGATGCCATTATGAACAAATCATCCCTCAAACCTCTTCGAATGCAATCTACAAGGGTAAATTCCAAATCCCTAGTTCTTTGTCCGCTGTTAACATCTACCGATTGGCATTTAAACACAAGAACTCGCATTTTCAAGTAATCAAGTTCCCAAATATCAATCTTGGTTTGAAATAGCACGTTTAGTTATACATGGTATTGTCATCACTAGCACTAGAAATATGTAAAGCCTCAGACACAAGAGTCACGCCACTTTTTTGTGATAAACCCTTAATAATCTATTGATTTTGTTCCAAACGTGAAACCATTGATGTCATAAGCTTTGTATGATAGAACTTTGTCCATCGGTCTATGTGTGAACCATTTAACTGTGCTAGGATGTGTACCATTCTCCACATGCCCTCTTAGTCATGAAGCAAACGTGGTAGTTTATTGCTTTAGATCACGTGTCTCATTGAACTTGGGATGCATCACCCTAATCTCGTTTATGTGGATCTCGATATATGGGATGACGTCCTGGTAGTTCTTAATAATGTAAAGGTGCGTATAACATAAATCTCCAACATTAGGGTTTAATAGCTTACCTTGCCTAACTTGTTGGCCCTTTAACTGCCCTTTGTGCCTCAATTTCGGAACACTAACAAAATCAACACCCTTAAAATATTCAGTATAAAACTCAATTACTTCTTTCCCACATAGCAGTGCACATTACTTGCATCGGGTCTATATTAGTTCTTCATAGAATGTTTTAAAAAATTCATATACCTCTCGAACGGATACATCCACATAAGATTTACCGGTTCGCAAAGTTTGATCTCCTTACCAAATGGAATATCAAGTGGACTATAATGTAAAAGAATGATGGGGAAAACTACATATGTATCTGACACAAAACTTCAACTATCGTCGCGTACAATCGGTCTAGCTTGGGAACACTAATTGTTTTGAAACATATTGACTTTAATAAAAAAACAAAGCTTTGTAATGCACAATCTTACATGAGATGGTAAAGACGACCTAATGGCAATGACATTCAATTCTTTTCATCAAGTTGGGGGAGTCATGTAATTTCAAACCAACCAACTTAAGCTCAGCGAGAGAAACACAGGCCTTTATGTTGGAAGAGTAAGCCTCAGGCACCTTCACACTACTAAGGTCTCACAGTATGAATTCTTCTCGAACTGAGACATAGAATGACATGCAAGGGGGAAATAACAATCATCGCCATTTATTACAGGCCCCAAACTTTTCTTAATTCCCATTTCGACTTGGTCTAGCCAAGCTTTCAACCCATCCTTGATTTTACCTGGGGTATTCAACAATGTCCAGACCAAATAATCACACACATTCTTCTCAATGTGCATTACATCAAGGAAATGTCTGATTTCCAAGTACTTCCAATAAGGGAGTCTTAAAAATAAAGCATTTCTTCCAGCTTCCTTTAAAAGTAGCTTTGCACTTTCTCTTCCCAAAATTGTTAGGCAATTCCCTAACTCTTTCATAAACTTGAACACCCGTTAATGGTAATGGTAGGCCTCTGTTCTACACTTCTCCATTTGACCATTTTTGTACGGATCACTGTGAGTGGCCCTTAGGAAGAAATTGCATATTGCCTTGATAAGCAGTTTTATACCTGTGCTTTAATTGACAAAATGTTTTTTTCTCACACTTGACACACAGAGTGTCCTTTTACCGAGTACCCTGAAAAATTCTCATATGCGAGAAAATCGTTTATGGTACAAAACAATAATGCCTTCAATATGAAAATTTCTTCTGCACTTCCATCGCACGTGTGGACACCTTTGTTGAACCACGTTAATAGATCATCCACTAGAGGAGCAAGGTAGACATCTGTGTTGTTACCGGGTTGATATGGCCCTAAAATCATCATAGATAAAAATACGGACTTCCTTTTCACTGTCAACCAGGATGGAAGATTATGGATCACCATCATAATAGGCCAAGAGTTATGTGTGCTGCTCATATTACCAAATGGATTCGTTCTGCTGGTAGAAAGGCATAGTCTCAAATGTCGGGGCTCTGCACCAAAATTGGGGTACATAGCATTCTTGTAAATTAATTTTTCAAAAGTATTCTTGTAAGGAGCCGAATCCACTTGAATGATTTGAAAATAGTTGAACATTCCCCTAGTACAAGATCATGAGCAAACATCAGTTAAATATATTTATGAGTTAACTATTAATAGAGAATTGTAGAGGATGACTTTTCCCTATCCGACAATGAAAGTCATTCGCCGCTGCAACTTCATACAAAATCAAAAAATTTAAACACTTAAAATCTGAATTAAAGTCCAAAGAAATTAACATTTTCTTCATTCTATTAATTAAAATATAAGTTTCTTTGGGTATAAAAATTAGGTGCTTGAATGAAATCACAGTTGCTGCTTAAAGATTAAAAAAATTAAGTCTGCTACAATCAACGTATTTGATTGTAGCACTCCGCCCTGCTCAATCCATCCCTGAACGAGGTAAAAAGTCATATTTGTTGTAGTGATTTAATTAGGAAATTCGGTCGTTCATAAAATAAACATTTGCGTAAAAATTCATTCACATGGAGTTTTGATTCTGTCAAGACTAGGTAATGTGCGTGAAGATGAATTTTATAAATTATGAATTGTACATCGTGAACTCAAACTTTTAGAAGCTAAACAATAAAATTTACGGATACAGCCTTTTTACAAGTTGTGCAGGGCCATTTTTTGTGTCAACTTACAAGAGCAATTGAATTTGAGTACTCAAAATCTCTAGTTTAGGGAATTAATGATGTTAAGGCCTAGAACATGGCATATTTCATCTCCTTATAAACTATATGCAGCTTTTTATGAAACTACAACTGCTCTAACCCCCTTTGAGGATGAAATTATTGCAATAAAGCTAGGTATCAAGCATGCACAAAATAAGGGTTATAGTGTATTCTGCATAGAATCGGACTGTGAACTTGCGGTAGATGTGATATACTATCATTTAAAAGTACCATATAAACTATACTCTTTGCGTCTTAAAATTCTCTCGGTGCTAGGAAGTAATAAAGTGCAATATACTCCCAGGGAAGCAAACCAACCTACAGATTATCTTGCTAAGAATGACATGGATTTTGAAAGAGATCATGAAATAGCTTGGCAATAGATGGATACAAAGTTAAGGGGTTTGACCTTGCCGGGCAAGCAGGATTTTCATGCGCTACGTTTAAGAGAGTATTCTTTATGGTGCTTTTTCTTTTGACATTTTCTGAACATAGCTGTTGGACTTTATCACCGCACATGCAAGTCATGATATTCTCACATATACCATCTATGATACTTGGTACAAGGTTGGCTGCAACTTTTCTTCACATAATTCTTGTACTGCTGACTTCACGCTTTCACTATATATGCCTGGATCTTCCTATAGCAGACCAGTCTTCTGTTTTTACTTTTATCGTGCCAAATAGTGCTGCTTGTTATCCGCTTTTGTTGGCTAGTAGCAGAAAAGAGTGTAAAAATGGTTTAGATAATCGGCTCTCGATCAATTAACTTTTCATGGATGTGAAAAAGATTTCTGATGAATCTACGACCAAGGCTCTTTGGGGATTACAACTCTCTTCACATAATTTGTACTGCCAACTTCATGCTTTCATTATATATGGCTAGATCTTCCTATAGCAGACCAGTCCTCTGATTTTACTATTATCGTGCCAAATACTTCTGCTTGTTATCTGTTTTTACAGGTTAGTAGCGGAAAAGAGTGTAAAAACAATTTAGATAATCAACTCCCGATCAATTGACTTTTTCTGGATGAGAAATAGATTTCTGATGAACTTACGGCCAAGGCTATTTGCGGATTACAACTTTTTTTTTGCCTAGGACACGCAATAAACACTACTCCCTCTGTTTCATTGGATGTGACACACTTTTCTTTTTTTGTGTTTTTGTGAATTTAGCACACTTTTTTTCATTTTCATCCACTCATTCTACTTTTTTCTTTCTAAATTCAATTTCATCCGCTCATTTTATTCACCTAAATCCAAGCAGCTAAGCCTAGTTTGCCACATCCAATGAAACGGAGGTAGTACAAGAAACACCCCCATTCTCCCAGCAACAAATGTCATTGTAAAAATCTTAAGAGAAAAGTGCAGATATAACCCTACATAATTTACGAAAGTGCAGATATAACTTTCATGTTTTCGAAAGTGCAAATATAACCCTATATAATGAGGTAAAGTGCAATTATA
>JAULKM010005685.1:0-15104 GCA_032355605.1 Rubia tinctorum | reverse complement strand
AGCAAACGCTTGGAAATATCCCTTGTCTCTGTGGACGACCCCGACTTGCCACTATCTACTTAGTTGTAGTTAGTAAGCAAAAAGGGCTTAAAATAGTATCTTTGAGAGGTACGACGACGACCTCCCAGTCTTTGTTAGATAAAAAGGCATATTTTGAGACCTTGAGTAGTGTTAAGGTTCTTGGTGCTTATTCATCGAACATTAGTTCTTGTGTTTCTTTGAATGGGTTGAAATTGGTCGATATGAAATCCTTTGATTGCAACAATCTGATGCAGGAATTGAATGCCATTGACATTTGGTCATCACTACCACCCTATGTAAGATTTTTCATTACAAATCTTTGTACGTTCTTCAAGAGTGCTTGTGCTAAAAGTATTAGTGTTGCCAAGCTTATCAGTTGGCAAGCGATGATTGTGGAAGTTTTGTGTCGTATGGAGATGTATTTTCCTCCATCATTCTTTGACATTATGGTCCATTTAATTGTTCATTTGGTAAGGGAGATTAAGCTATGTGGTCCAGTATTTCGGAGATGGATGTACCCCTTTGAGCGGTATATGAAAATTTTAAAGTATTTTGTGAAGAACAAGTAAATGATGGATGAAAGTATTGTGAAACGTTATGTAGCGGAGGAGGTGATTGAGTTTTTTTACTGATTACTTGAAGGAGGTTGATTCCGTGGGTGTTCCGACTACTAGACACGAGAGAAGGCAAGAAGGGAAACAGGTAAGGCTGGGTAAGTTATTGAGCCTGACTGTAGAAGATTTAAATGTTGCACATCTTTATGTTCTTCGGAACCAATAGGATGTTGTCCCTTACATTGATATCCACATGGATGTAATAAGAACAGGGCACCTGACTTTCAATGAAGCATAAGTCTTACAGAGTCATACTTCCACATTTTCAAATTGGCTACGATCTCATATGGAAGTCGGGTCTCATCCCAAATCAGTTAAGTGGTTATCCCATAAACCCTTTCGTTGAGTGCTTTTCTATGGGGTGTATGACATAAATGGTTTTACTTTCACCTCTAAATCGGTGGATGATAAGGGGGTGTCACAGAATAGTGGTGTCACTCTTGTCTCAGAGGCATTACATGTTGGAGGTGGTCGTGATAGCAATCCCATATATGCTGACACTTGTTAATTTGGACCTTTTATTTAGAAATTTGGGAGCTTGATTATGTGACTTTACGAGTCCCCGTATTTAAATGCCAATGGGTAGATGTACATGGTGGTCAAATAACTAAGCCAATGGGATTCACACTTATAGATGGAAGTTGGATTGGTTGGAGCAATATTCCATTCCTATTGGCCGCACAAGCGCATCAAATTTTCTTTGTCAGAGATCCCATAGACCCTAGATGGGAAATTTTTGTTGAAAGGAAAAGAGCGTTCCTTCAGGAATTTGAACTTGAAGATTTGGTTGGTTTGGGGGAAAAATCGTTGGGGAGCAACTATGACAACATTGTGCTAGAAGAGGATAACTTGAAATTGTCTTCTTATTTAGGTCGTGTGGATCATGAGGAAAGTATTCGGGTTGATATCCGAGGTAAGATTAAGAAGAAAAGAAGGTCTACGAAGAAGAAGCAGAAAAAGAAGAAAAAAAAGAAAGGTAACATAGTGGCATTTTGGTACTTCCTTTTGTAATTTGACAATTGGTCCAGAGGTAGTTCCGAGTCCGGAAGCTACTCTTGACACATGGTACATTTCATTTCTATGTTACTTTTTCCGGCATAATCATCTCAACTCAGACTTAAAACACTTGCAAATTCATATTTTGGGAATATAAATATGTTATCAAAGCATATTTATAACACTGGCGAATTCGTAATGGTAGGGAAATATAATACAATAAAATGTTATCATAGCAAATTCATGTTAAGGTACTAGCAACTTCAAAGACTTTATACAATCTAATGTCATTAATTCACGTCGAATATGAATTTCGATTAATCATTCTATCAACCCCTCCAAAACAGTTAGCCACAATACATAAGTCACACTGAAGATGCGCTCGATGAGTGGGACCTTGAGGTGGATGGAAATTGACGTTCAGATGCACGTTGACGATTCTCTAACTTCCAAACTCGCTCCCGGAGTTGGAAAATATCACTCCTCAGCCATGTGTAGCATGTCTTGAATCATTTGATGAACTCCGGGTCCGAGTCCTCTGTATCACAAAATAAGAAAAGTTAAGATAAATAGCTCTTCGATGAACTAGTACATTTTTAAAATTTACATTTATACCTTTTTCAACCCTAGGCCTCTTGCTTTGGTCTTGAACGTCATCATTTTTGTGGCACCATTTGTGGCCACAAGGACCCACTTCTTCTTCAAGAAATATTGCTTGTCAAACCACTTGACGGGCTTCTCCTCACCATGGAAAGCCATTCCAGGCGCACTCTTCAAAATAAAAGTAATCAAAATTCTGTAGGTGAGACTTTTGGTTACCTTCATTAAAGTAGAAATCGACATCCTATAATTAAAAATTATGGACCCGGGGTTGATTTTCCTACCCTCAATAGTGTAATAGAACATCATAAGAGCAGTGTATGTCGGTTTCGTGTGGTGCCCTTTTAAAGGTATTATGGCCCTAGCTATAATCTCATACATAATATGTTGATCGATACTATGGTTGTCTAGTTTAAAGGTCTCTGACCTCCCTAGATTGTTTCCATTTCTCTGAAAATACCTAATGCTACACTCAAATGGATCAACATTCGGGTAGTCAGTATCTAGCGGTCATTTCTCTCTGTGATACATATCATCCAAGGGACCATCAGTGGCCAAGGGATACACATCTCCCGCACTCTTATAAGGATATTCTAAGAAGCGATTAATTTCCCACAGACTTATATCAATGTCATACCCATTAACCCTAGTTGTGTAAAGGCCAACCTCAATCTCACGCAAATTTCTATAAAATTAACAGACTTCATCATAATAGGAAGGTTCGTTCAAAGTCAATAATCGGATAACATGTTGCTCGGAAAAAAACATAACCGGGTCGGCTAAGCCTATGCTATGATAAACATTTAGATCAAGTATATAACAATCTAGTAATTTCCCAACATCACGCAATTCATTATAACGAACTTGGGCAGGAAGTGAATAAAACCAATCCATTTCATACCCGGGATTTGAAGAACGTGAACTCCTTGACCGGGTTATTGACCCACATTTCTTGTTAGGTCCGGCTTTGGAATGGGGCATGGTTAATTAGAGCTCCGGCTCAAAAATGTTGTTTGAATTTGGATGGAAATCGTCGTTCCAGCTCCGGAAGAAAGGACTAGGGTTTGTGATTTGGGGATTTTGTGATTTGGAATTGCATTATATATATATATATATATATATATATATATGAGTGGATGTTTCGATCTCGTTACATTGTCTGGGATAATTTTATGAAAGGCAGAATCATAGTTCTGATTGAGGAATTGTTAAATGATTACAAAATCAATGGACGCGTTTTAAACCGGATGGGAACGGAATAGTCCCAAGAGGTCGGAACTAATGCTTCCAGGCTTGTAATTGACAATTCGGCTCTTCTGATTTTCTCTAATGCCATGTTCCGAGTGAGGAACTCATTTTGAAGCATATTTGCAAAGCTAAAACTACTCTCTGATAAAGGAACTTGTTCGGAGCATGAGGTCATTTTCAAAATTAATTACCTTACTTGAATGGCATACTATATGTTCAACCTGATTACAAGTTAGTCAAACATGTCTAAACAAGGTCGGGGATTATAATTTTCCATTTAAATACTAGATACCTAGTATTTTACTTCACTTAGATAGCATTCCAAAAACTGGATCATAATTCTTAAAAATCCTTCATGTTCAAAAACTCATACAATTCATAATTCAAGTTAAAAAATACACAATCATTATTTCACTGTTCATCATTTTCGTCCACAAACATCTTATTAATTTTGGGGTTGATCTCTACATCCTCTGCCTCTGTTTCCTCCTCGTCTTCGTTGAACTCCTCTTCAACTCATTATCCTCATCCCGCTCCTTCTTGTCGCCGTTAGAAAAAACTAGCTTAAAGTTTGACATGTTGTCGGCATACGCAGGGTCGATGTGAAGGCCGTACGAAGCACAAAATTTAGCATAACTATCCTCAATTGCTGCCACCTCTGCATTTGTTGCACTGATGTCCCCATGGGGACAACCCTTGTAACTGCTAATAGTCTTCTTCATGCCACCCACTAAAGAAATACCGGCACCTACAACACAAAAAATTTAAAATTATACACGAAAAAAATAAACAAAAAATTTCACTTACATAAAAATTATAACTCAAGAGAAGAAGATGCCTCGATCCTTTGCATCAAATAATCCCTAGCTCTCTTGGCTTTCTTAGCATTATCCCTGGTGACGAAAATTTTCTCATATTTGCTATCAAACCCCAAGCACAAGTGCTTGTGCTCAAACCAAGAGGAGTCATAATAATCTAGACGCATAGCTCTATCTTGAGGCACGACTCCCCATTTTCTCAGCATCACAGTGATCAATCCCTCATAGGGGAGATCCTTCTTCTTCCCAGCCGCGACCCTTAACATATAATTCAATATTGTATATCCAGGGTTTATCTTAACTCTTTCCATGACATGGTAATATAACATATGATTTCTTATGGTCGGCTCGCAAGAATGACTCCCAGACGGAAATATATTCATGCATATCCACTCATACACTATCTTTTTTTCTACATCGAGGATACCTATGTCGTACTTTTCAACCTGACCCGGTGTTGAACCATCCCTATAGAATTATTTTCTTGCCATAGCCACGGGGCATAGTGGTGTGTACTCAGTAACACCTGGCCAGTGTTATTGGTGGAAATTTTCTAAAGGCTCTTCAATATCTTTAGGCAAACACGTGGTTAGGTTAATGTAACTATGACCTGGGACCTTATTGATCGTGGATTTAGTCACAGGGATTAAGTCACGGTTATTACAACTCTATCCTAAGTTTGCGTAAAACTGTACAACCTCGTCATGGTACACATGTTCGGCTAATTTACATAACTTATCAAACTGATCCAGCAAATATTTCATATGCAATAGGCCAATGTTCAAACTAAGTATAACCTTTGAATTGGTACACTTACATCGAGGGAAATCGACGTACCTCTGTTCCTCTTTCTCATTGAATTTTTTTGCCACTAGCCAATTTTAGCAATCGGTTCATGTGACCTTGTTGATGCATGCAAACCAGTCCTAGCTCCATGTATCCTTGCCATTGGGACCAAATTAATGGTTTAGGTTAGAAATATGATTGAAAATTTTGAAGGTAGGGTTTGAGCGCATTTGAGGATTTCTGATTTCATATCGTCAATTTTTTAAATATACTAGGACTCAGTTCTGAGTCCAGAACTGAGTCTTGACCACTTTCAATGCTTAAGATATAGTTCTGAGTGTAGAAGACTCTCCTAGGCCAGTTCTGAACTCGGAATTCTTTTTACGCTCCGATGGAAACAATGAGCATTAAATATTTTTTGAAGACACAATAATGCTAAAATTATGGGCGCGAATTCCCTCCCTTTTTTCTGTCAAAACCCCTTCTCTTCCCCTCCTCTTCCCCTCCTCTTCATCGATCACTCTCAATCCATCTTCCATTTTCCTAATCTATCTTCCAAGTCTAGGGAAACCTAGCTCATACACTCCATACATTTATTGATTTTGCAAAATCTTCTAACATTTGTTGAGAGATTGGGCTAGGGTTTGTGTTCCTATGTAGTGTGTGATAACACCATTTCAAGGTAAAAACCATTTCAAGACATGAAAGGTAAGCATTCATCTCATATGATTATATTTATTGTTCTAGCATCTCCTCTTCTAAATTCTTTGGGTTTAGGAGATTCGCAAATTTGTGAAATTGAAATGGTTATATGTATTGTATTTCTCTAGGTATGAGTTACATGTAGTGTTGTCCTTCGTTCACAAAATAATTACTGATTGTTATACATCATTTTAGGTGATAAATGTCTCAAAAAAGGACACAAAATGAAGTCCCACCCACGAAAGAAGGAAATGATTACCAGATTGGAAATGAGGATGATGAGGGGGGTTGGACGAGGTTAGAATAACAAAAACTCATTGTAGGAAATTAGAGCGGATAGTTTCTAGGAAAGAGTTGACATTGTTGGTTTTTAACAAGTTGGGTAAACGTGTCTCAGAGGAACGTGCTAGGTGGTCTAGTTGGGTTGGAAAGGTAGGTAGAACAAGGGTGGACATCAACTATGATAATTGGCATGAGGTCTCAAAGGATTACAAAGACATCCTTTGGATGGAATGCAAGGTGATCTTTTTCAAATTATTTGGATCGACACATTAGAATAATTATACCCTAATATTATCTATTAATTTTTTACGTTATGTACTATATTAATTTGAAATAGAAACCCTTTGAAATTTATGCTCCTGACATGGAGGTCATAAGGAAAATGGCGATGTGCATGTTGTCAAAGAGTTGGAGAGAGCACAAGCACACATTATCTAAGGATTGCATATTCTCTCATAGGAAAGGAGAACGTTCATGGATAACTTATACACACATTCAACCGGAGAGTTGGGAGATACACAAGAGGAAGGCCTTGGAGAATGAAGAAAATGTAAGTGCCCTATAACTTTGTCTTTCATGTTCACATCTTTATAAATTCGTAACCTAGGGTACAAGGGAAGAAAAGAGGAAAATGCCAAGAAGGATGAATATCCACATCGAAAGAGTTGTGGGGGCTATGGTTTGGCGGTCGTTATTTTCATAAATGAAAATGATGTTCCACTTGCAATTAAGGGGGGATGACCGAGGAAAAGGCAAGAAAATACTCAAGGCAATCGATGTGGAGGAGATCGAGAGATGTGATCTATTCCTAAAGAACCGTCAAAACAAAGAGGGTGGATTTAGTAAACCATTGGAAAATCAATTTACGGAATAGGTAATAGGCCTCTACTAGATTATTTATTATTCTAATGAAAAACCATTGCCTTGATTCATCATTTCTTATTTATTAATGTTTTAATGGTATTACGTATGTAGGCTAAATTGAAGCAGGATCAAATAGAAGGAAACTTTTTTCTGATGAGTAAAATTGACATCCTCACCGAAGCTATGGGTAAATTAGATCACCTGAGTCGTGCTAGGGGGGTAGGTGTCTTCTTGTCACAAAAAGATACATTTGGAATTGTGCGGTCTTATGGTAAGACAAAACTGTCGAGAGTGTACATCTTGCAATAAGAAGCAATCGTACAAGAAGAACGCATAGAGCAACAAGACATATTAATAAGAAAGTTAATCCAACACACCAGTCTTCCTGTCCCGAAGAATTTGGATGACTTGACGCCAAATTGGACTCCGTCATCTAGAGGTTTACACCACTCACGTGGAAAAGTTGAGGTCAACCACGTGTCAAGGATTCTAACACCAACGCTAGAAGACAAGAACTTAGACAATGCAATCAAGTCACCACCCAAAAAGGTACTTTTTCCCTCGTTCACGATAAACCCATAATAGGATTTTCTTGTATTCAATTTTTAATACCATATAGTCACCAAGTTCGTATGAGCTATATATTGATCAAGGCGACAATGGTATACCCCTCCACGTTGCCAACGGTATCATGTACCCGGCATGCGACATCATAACAGCAAACCAATTGTGGATGGTATTTGTCGATTTTCTTTGAAAAAAATGTGGTGTTCAATGCATCATTGCCAATTCAAGATGGAAATTACAAGAATGAGGGTCCCTCAAATGGAATGTTTCTTCTTTGGCCTCGTCGCCTCATTCATGCCGACCCAAAAATGGATAATCATTTGAAGGAGGTCCCTTAAAGACATTAAAGGCGGCTGCAGAAACACCGAAGAATGTTATCGCACCAGTCACAAGGTCGTAGGTGAATAAAAATGCATATTAATTCGTTAGGGTACTATTTGATTGGTTTTCCGCGCACCCGCAAAACTCAACATACTTATTTTCTAGAAATGAGTTTGTTTTTGGTGCAAAGCGAGACATCATCGAGTCATAGATTGACTTTGAAGACTTATGGATGTGCGAGCAAGTTAACCAAACCATTATGTCCCTCTATCTATTGTGAGTATATTCTTTAATCTTTGAAATTTGAATTTAAGGTAGTCACTATTAGGTATTGTAGGAAATTAATGATCTCATAATTGCTGCGAAGGTACATATATTACATTGCGTATCAAAATGCAAAGGATTGGGTTGGATATTTATGCCTTGTGATGACTAATGAAAATGGCTTCACATGTGATGAAAAGATCGACTAAAGGCTGGAAAGGGAAAAATTATTCATTGAGCCATACATTGAGCGGTGATAGTTAGATACTCATTTTAATTAATAAACCATTATAAGTCGGTTGTTTTTATATTAATTATTTTTACAGGGAGCATTGGAAGTTTATTTTTGTTGTCTCGGAGAAGAAGCATGTTTTTTGGATGAATCTGTTGCATTTCGAACCCTCAGACACGTTTGTGAAAATATTGGGTGCCTCAATGAAAGACACATCCGCTACATGCAATACGGCTTTGGACATTGTCAAAATTAAGGTTTTGTTTATTCACACTTTCTCCTTTACTAGTAATATATATTTTTCAAAATTCATGAGTAATTACATGGCATTTCATTAGTACAAAAAGCAAGCTCAAACTTGGGAGTGCGGGTATTACGTAATGTTATACGCCACCAAGTCCATTCAACAAGTTGGAACAGATTATCTAGAAATCGACAAAGTAAGTTTCAAGTCCCATTGTTTTTCATTTATTCAATTATTTGTCTTCCTAATTGCCATGTTATCATACACACAAATTTTTCAAGTCAGCACCAAGCCGTACTCGCAGGATGATATCAACGTTGCAAGAAATGGATTGGTTAGGTATTTAGTTAACGCTAGGTTGTCATCTATTGGAAATCCAACCATGGTTTAGAATTGTGATGGATTTAAATTTTAGTATATATATAGGTGGATGACGCATAATGTGTGGAATAGAGTTTAATATATCTCTATTCCAATATATAGATTGTTGCTTTTTTAGAATAGTGTATCGATTTTTTATAGCTAGCTAGAATTATGATGACATTTCTTTTGGGGAATAGAATTGTCTAAATTTCTATTCCTATCTATAGAAATGGTGCTTCGTTAGCATATTCTATAGATCTTTGTATGTATTGGAGTTTTCATATGAGGCTTTTATTATGGCCGAGTTCAATATATTGGAATTTTTATTTTTTGCATATTTTCACGAAAGAGTTCCGATTACGGAACCTTGTCCCAGTATCATATGATTGAGGGTACAAAAGAGCCAACACTACAGTTCTGGACTCGGAACTTTGGATCTGAAATACTAACCGATTCAGGAATATTAAAAACATTTTATGCGTATTCAAGCGTCAAAATGCAGTAGTGGAATGGAAAAGGCGTCTGATGCAGAAACCAAGTGCAAAGGTCAAAACTGCATCAGATTGAGGAACCTTAAAACCATTCCGAGCTCATAACCTAAAATTGTCCCCCGACGGTCCTTCCAGAGTTTTGAGTTCAGGACTTGAGTTTTGAGTCTATAACTCATGGAAGGCAGTTCCACCGGAAGGTTCAAAGGCAAACAATAACCTCCTTCTATTGCACCATTTTAAAGGTGGTTCCTCGAACAACCTTAGATCATCAACGATCAAAGTGAATACCATTAAAGTCACCTTCAAATTGACTTCTAATGTCTGACATAACTGCCTTTAATAGGCCATCCTCCACTAGAATAAGCTTGTATATCTTGAATGTGATAGAATCGAGGAACGAAACACAACACCGATCATGCTACGCAAATACTCCCCAAGTGCTAGTTTATATAGTTTTTCTCTTATGATTTCACATGTCCGTAGTTGTTAGCAAAAACTCTCCCAAATCCTGTTTTAGCAATACTAGCTAATCATATCACATGGTCGGATTGACGACCCAATCGCGGATGTGTGTAGTTAACTTTTAGATTCCTAACATCTCTGTGGATGACCCCGATCTTGGCATTATCTACCTCATAGGTGGCATAGTAGTAGGAACGGGAGCAATAATATAAATTTCTATCTTTGACCATTTAGCTCCCTCTATCGGTTTAGTGAGTGCATCTCTCATGAAAAAGGATTGTGTGTTCATTTAGCGATGCAGGGAGGGGACGGGTCAGGAACCAGAGTAAGTGTCATAACATAATTGGAGCCCTAATGCTAATCCATCAGCCTTTCTATGGCGTGCAACAACTGGCCTTCTGATAAGTCACTATGAACCAATTCTGATTATGAGTGGAATGAAGAGGTTTGAGAACTCAGCTCGCAAGAGAGCCAGGTCTTTGGAGGAGACTCACATAGGAAGGCAAGAAGAAAACCACATACAAGGAAGGCCAAAAAAAAGGATTAAAATCTTTTTCCATCACTTTGGGAAATCAGCATCACCGGAGTTAGATGAATTTCCTCTAAACAATGTAACGGAACCCAAAGATTTCAGCATCAATAACAACAAGGAGTTCGCCAACTTGAACCTACGAGTGGTAGATGCAGTAGAAGATCACACAAACCATCTGAGCCTTTCAGGAACTGTGCCAAATCAGTTCCCCAACCAGCCATGACAACCTTAGTGTGGAACTGTAGGGGCTTCAACAACACTTCTACGAGGAGAATGGTCAACCGGTTGATAAAATAATGGAAATTGGATAAAATTTACTTTTTTGAGACCAGACCTTCTGAGCAAGAATTTAGTAGATGGCAGGAGGGTATGAATTTCCCAAATATTTCCGTTGTTGAACTAGCTAGAAGATCAGGAGGGCTAGCTATTCTATGGTGTGATTAATTAAATATTATTATCTTTTGTAGTTAAATAAATTGTGTATTTTTGTTAGTGTCAGATCGTAGTAGTAATAGTTGGTGCCTAGGTTTTGTGTATGGTCCCCGAAAAACTCAGGAAGGTTTTATTTCTAGGAGTTTGTTTTGAATCTAAGCTACTTTCAGGACTACCCGACTGTATTAATTGCTGATTTCAATCTTCAATTGATTTGTGGATGAATGATTGTGAAAAACTATAAGTTTATCCGTTTTACATACATAAAAAATACACACGATTTTGTGTAATAATATAACAATATATATACATATAATAGAGCATATTTTTATTTTATATGTGTAATAATACCACACAATCTTATATATAAGAAGAAGAACCCAATAATATAAATGATATGAACCCAATGGTATACCAATACGAGCACAATAATACGTAGAACACAATATTATTATTATTATCATTATATATAATACTATGTTATATATAATAGAAATATTGTATAACAATAAAATATAATCTTTTATATATGTACATATAAATATAATAAGAAGTATAATACTAAACTACAATCTTAATTAGAAGAATAAGAACAAATTAATTAGTATATATAACAGTAAGAGTTATAATACAAAAAAATTATATTATATAAATATATAAGAATAAAATCACAATATAATATGTATTATTAGACCAAGATGATATATTATCTTATTTAAGAATGTAATGCTATATAAGTAAAAAAAATAGAGTACATTGTTATAATACTATGTTATATATTAATAACACACAAGTTTGTAACAATATTATTTATAAAATAATAAAATATAGGCGTGTTAAAATATATTTTACGATCCTTTATATGATATACGTGTCGAAAAAAATAGTCAAGACACTCAATTGGCCGAATCGTTGTGCTAGTCAAAATAAAAAAAATCGAGTTTTGCCGCATTTGATCCCTACTCGGACACGACACTAAATTCGAGTCTGGGTAACATAGCCTGAGAAGGGTTGATTTTGCCATTGTTTCTCCCAAGAGTGGAGATTCGTGGGGGTGTAAACCATATTATCAGCGAGACACATCATCACGGATAATTTGGCTTGGAGAATTGTCAATGGGGAAAGAGCAAAAATCACATACCAGTGGATCCCCATTGTGGAGAACCCAATGTATCTAGGATTAGTTCTACATGCATTCACAAGGTTAAGAGTCTCGCATCTGATTACAGAGCACAGAACATGGAGAACACCTTTAATTAGGGCTATTTTACCATCACATATTGTGTCGCACATCCTATCTATACACCTGAATAGGATGGATGCAGGGCAACACATACCGCTTTGGAGGCTAAATCCCAATGAAAATTACACAGTGAAAAAGGATATCATATTTCAATGGCTATACACAGTAATCATATGAGGAAAACCCTGCCATCTAATTAGCAAATCGATGACAAAATGTGGAACAACATCTGGAATTTAAGGTTGCCTCAGAAGCTACAATTCTGCTTGTAGATACTGCTCTCAAATGCTCAGCCTACACTAAGTAACATATTCAGAAGGAAACTAACTGACAGTCCATCTTGTATGAGGTGTGGCAATGCTGAAGAAAATAACTCTCATCTTTTTCTGCAATGTGATATGTCAAGAAGGATATGGTGAGCTTCAACATCAAGGCCAGCATGTCAGTTGTGGACTGGTTTAAGCAATGGATGCAATCATCCCCTAATATTATAGCAATACAACTATTAGTTTGCATACTGTGGTAAATTTAGAAGATTATGAATGCTGAAGTTATAAAGAACCAACAAGAGGATCCAATTCAAAGTTGGGAGACTGCTAGAGAAATGTGGACTTTTTATCTAAATTACATGACGGATCAGGATAATAAACCTACAATTTATCTGGAGCAGAATATCTCATCTCATAGGCTGGAAAAAAGAAAACCAGGCAGAAGAACATATCAGGATGAACCATTCCACACGTATCATATTTGATGGCTCTTTCCACAAGCACAGATCCATTGGAGAACAACACGGAAAATTATTAAAGCCAACACAAATGAAATTGTGAGAGAATCTAATTTCTTCATAGCAACGTCACCATTATAACCTAAAGCTTATGCGTGTTGGAGAGCATTCCATGCGGTAGCTAGATCTCAGACTGGTGGGCTGATCATACTAACGAGCTCGCTTATTTTGACGGAGGCAATGGAAGACGTGAAATCAACCCCATGAGAGATTCAAAACTTGTTGCAGGACAAAGTTCTCCATCAGAGTTAGTTTTACTAAATGTCAATAAAACATAATCCAAGATCAACACTTGCGGAGCAACATAATGCGGCTCTCAATCTTGGAAGACGAGTTTGTAATTTCAACTAATTAACTACTCCCTCCGTCTCATAGAAATTGGCACAATTTCTATTTTCGTCCGCCCCACATAAATTGGCACAATTCAATTCTTACCTAAAGTGACAGAAAATGAGTTTATACATTTACTATATTATCCCTCAATAGATTGATTAAATCTAGTAGTCAACTCTTCCATTACCAAAATACCATTCCTTTATTTCTCATCAACACTTCCACCTCATCTTGCATAAAATGCTGATTCAAAAGCAATTGTGTCAATTTATATGGACGGGGGGAGTAATATAAAGTGGTTGTGAATCTCATCCAAATACCTAAGAGCATACACAATGAGGGAGTGGGAGAGGGAGTTTTAGTGAGTTTTGTCTCACAGTGGTGGTGTGTTGAAGGGAAGTGGGAAGGGAAAAGTTGTCACACTCTAGATGAGGGGGTGGAGGAGAGCACACTCCAAAACTCTCCTCCCAATCACATGTAATGGGTCCCGGATGATGATGTGGAAATTTATTGAAATAACTAATTTACTCTAGTGTAATATTAATGTGTCAAGTGTCTTGCTAATTTGTATTTTTGCTCCAATGAATTTAAATAAGCAATACACATTTTTCTTCAAAAAAATATAATTTTAAAATGACACACCAAAATTGATACATTTCTCACATATCTTTCAAATTCTATTCTATTTTCCTCTCATTCATTATTATCCAAAAAAATTGTAGTTTGTTGGTTTGATTCGAATTAGTGAAAATGGTTTCATCTAATTCAAATTTCAATAATCAATCTACAAAGTCAAATTTATCGAATTCAAGATATTCTTCGAAACAATCAAATCCAAATTTTAATGTTGCACATCCGTATTTTTAAATTCTCAATATTAAATAAAGGGAATGGTTCTATTAACACCCTTATTTTTACACCTATTTTAACACTAAATCTCAACCATGCATCTAACATAATCTCATGGTTGAGATTATGTTACTAAAAATAGATTTAGTAAATGAGTGAGATTATGTTAGATTGAAGGTTGGGATTTAACGTTAAAATAGGTGTGTAAATAAGCGTGTTAATAGAACATTTCCCATATATATATATATATATTACTACCTCCGTTTCATTAGATGTGACATCATAGACTTAGGTGCTTGGAATTAGGTGAATGAAATATGTGGATGAAATTGAATTTAGAAAGGGAAAAATAGAATGAGTGGATGAAATTAAATGGATTTTGCCATAAAAGGAAAGTGTGTCAAATTCACATAAACAACCAAAAAATAAAAGTGTATCACTTCCAATGAAACGGAGGGAGTAATTCAAAATATAGTTGATATTAGATTGTAGAAATATAAAAATGTGTAAAAAAAATACTTCATAAAATGATGTGGGGACAATAATGACGATGTGGAATTGAGTTGTAACGGTAGAGTCAAATGGGAGTGGGAGTTTTGGTGATGGTCATAGTTGAGGAGCGAGAAAATGAAAAATAAAAATTGGGGAGTGATGGTCGTAGATGCTCTAAAAGAAGACAACAAAGAGGGGCAATAACACAAAACCCCTCACTTAAATCTTTCCACTCCCTCTCTAGAATTAGCAGGGCGAAATGGGTAGCAATCAAGCGGCGGTTTCCTTCCTCTCAAACATAGCTCGCGCGGCCTTCGGATTGGGGTTGGGCGCTACCGTGGTCAACTCCTCCCTCTACACCGTGGACGGCGGGCAGCGCGCAGTGCTCTTCGACCGTTTCCAGGGAGTGATCGACGACACAGTGGGAGAAGGGACCCACTTCCTGGTCCCATGGCTCCAGAAGCCCTACATCTTCGACATCCGCACCCGGCCCCACGCCTTCTCCTCCATCTCCGGGACCAAGGATCTCCAGATGGTCAACCTCACTCTCCGGGTCCTCTC
>JAULKM010005674.1:0-15107 GCA_032355605.1 Rubia tinctorum | reverse complement strand
GGTATTTTATTTTTTCACATTGGGTCAATGTCTGATTTACATCGGTCAATGTCTGAATAGTGTAAATTGGATAAAACGGCACATTTTAACAATCTTATAGGGTCATTCATGAACTTTCATATTTTACAAGGTCATTCCTGCACTTTCTCAATCTTATAGGGTCATTTTTGCACTTTCCCTAAATTTAATGTAGTTTATAATCATTTATAAATACTCCGTCAGTTCCACAATAAACTTCTTAATTACTTTTGTCTCAATCTTTTATGCAAGCTGATGTGGCAATATCTTTCGATGTCGAAAATCTGCTTTTGTAGCCTTTTCCATGAGTGATTTCATAAATGGTGTCATAAATAATGGTAAATTTGGAGATTAAGTGGGTAAATTTTTTAGAATGAAAGAATACATATGAATTTTTTTTAAATATGAAGTTATTTGTGCAATGGACTAAAAAGAAAAGTAGGAAGTTTATTGTAGGGCAAATGAAGTTTTAAAATATCAAATTAAAATAGACACATATCAAATAAAAATATCAATATAAACATCATATAAAAATTCTTAAATATTGAAAAAATACCAAAAAAATACATTAAATTAAATAGTTAAAAATAAAATACATAAAGTAAACATAAAACAAACTAAAATAGTTAAATATCAAATTAAAATTAAAAATTAAAACTTCAACAAAAATAATTTTGACTTTTATTACAACTCATAAAAATTAATTAAATATAAATTAAAATAATAAAATAAGCATTAGATAAATTTGCTTAAACATCAATTAAAACATACTAAAAATTCATTAAATTTTAATAGTTAAACATCCATTAAAAAACACATAATTATTTTTTGAAAACCATTTATGTATAAAACACGCAATTGTTTTTTGAAAACAACTTTCTCTCTCTCTCTCTCTATATATATTATATAGAGAGAGACACACACACTAAGACATGAAGAGCGCGATGAGAAGATGAGAAGATGTGAAGTCTCAAACTATGAGTCTTTGGTGCTTGCTACCTTAATCGTCCTCAAATAAGCTTGTGCTTCTCCTTGTAACGGTGAGAAATACATACATTTAAAACATCAAAGTAGTTCACCAACCTATCACACTAACATTAAAAAAATATCAATATTAAAATTTTAAAAACTAATTCGTACTATTGAAACGTCAAGGATAAATTAAATAAAAAGTAAATATTCAAAAGTAAAAATATCGATACTTCCTCAATCATATTTCAAGTTGTAATTTAACTATTCATTTAGTCAAAACATCTTAACTTTGACCATAAATTGAATTGGTGAATAAGTATAAATACTATTGCATAATACCTTGTTAGATTCGTTATAACTATTTTCATATATTAAATTTTCACAAGTTTTAGTTATCCAAAATAAAAGATATTAAAGATCAAACATTTTTCAAATCAACTACTGAAAGTCAAAGTGTATAATTTTAAATGGGATAGAGGGAGTAAGAATTTTTAAAACGACATGATGAAAAGCTAACACATCAATGAAAATGAACGTATAAATTAAAAATTAAGATAATAGAATATCAGTAACTAGTTTCAAAAGGTTTTAAGTGTCAAAATTCTAACATATAAACACAATATTTACCTTAAAAGAACACAATTTAACTTTGAAACATGTGAATTTAGTAGGAAAAATAATTATGAAAAATGATCACAAATTTTGGTTGGAACATCGAGTACTAGAAATAAAACACCAAACTTGGTAGTAAAAATGTGTCTATTCTACAAAAATAAGGAAAGAAATTGACCCGCTAA
The DNA here is from genome assembly GCA_032355605.1 of Rubia tinctorum. Taxonomy (NCBI): domain Eukaryota; kingdom Viridiplantae; phylum Streptophyta; class Magnoliopsida; order Gentianales; family Rubiaceae; genus Rubia; species Rubia tinctorum. Next base: position 13,320 of record JAULKM010005674.1, on the reverse strand, counting down.
TTTCTCCGACTATTGAAACATCAAAGATAAATTAAATGAAAATCTAATATTCAAAAATAGTAAACATCAATATTAATGTTTAAAATGACATGATGAAAAACAAACGCATCAAGCAAAATCAAAGTATAAATAAAAAATTAAGATAACAAAATATCACTAAATAGTGTCAAAATGTATAAGGTATCAAAATTTTAGCATGTAAATACAAAGTTTAGCTTAAAAGATGAAAATTTAACTTTGAAACATATGATTATTTTGGGAAAAAATAATCATGAAACATATCACAACTTTTCTTTGGAACATCAAGTACTGGAAATGAAACGTCAATTTCGCAGTAAAATGCGACAATTTCATCAAAAAAGGACAAAAATTGCTCCGCAAATTTCACCAACCCAAATTCTTGACATGTGACATACTTATAACCCAAACTCATTAATTGCCAATACCTCCAAAAAAATGTTTGCTTCTAGTTCCCTCCTTACTTTCCAAACTTCATATAAATTTTATTTGGAAACCCATCCCTAAATAAACTTTACTTTATTATACATTAATCCTTGGTTTAGTTATGAGACGATTTTATACAAAACTTTTGTCAAATAAAATTGATTTATCTTGGAAGTGTGAAAAAAGAGAAACTCTCAGGAATGATGGTTTGTCTATAAGTTTATGAACATGCCAGGGACTATTTTGCAAATTGAGGTTTATTTGTTATTAATGAAAAATTAATCTTTTAGTTTGATTATATCCCTGGTTCCTCCTTCTTTTTGCAACTCTTTTTCTTCTTGCGATAAGGTCTCCTCTTTCTCCAGCGTTCTCCCTATTCTCCCCGGTGATTTCTCAGCCCCTTTTCCGCCTCTTCTCCGTTTCTCTGTAACCGCATGTTTTTCAGCCTCTTCTCTGCATTTCTCTGCTTCTTCTCCGTGATTCTTCGTCAGCTCGTTTCTCTGATTCTTCTCCAGCTTCATTGTTTTGTTTCTTCATCAATTGTTCATCGATCATTCACAAGATGAGGTTTGTCGTATTTCTTGGGTTTATTTTTGATAGCATTTTTACATATTTTTTGTTTGATTTGTTTGATTTAGTATGTTCTTTGTTTTGTTGACCGTTGGATAGATATCATTCAAAGTGTTTTGAGTTTCTATGTATGTTAATAGAGATATAGTTTTAAATTATCCTATTGTACAATAAACATGTTCATTGTTCGTCTGAATTACGAGGCACTTTTGTTTACTTATATGTTGCACCTGTTATTATCCAACATGTACTTTTTGTTATACTGTGAATGACCTCTTTTTTTGCTGATTGTTCGTTTGAATTCCGAGATGCATCTGTTAACTTATATGTTGGATCCATTAGTATTCAATGTGTACTTGTTAGTTGTACTGTGTGTAATTTTTTGTTTTCATTTGTTGTTAACTGTATGTCTTGAATAACGAGTTGCATTTGTTTACTTATATGTTGCATTTGTTAGTATCCATTGTGTACTTGTTAATTGTGTTGTGTATGGCTTTTTTTAAATAATAATTTTTTGGTTGTTCCTTTTGAATTGGTAACTGCATCTGTTTACTTATATATTGCATATGTTAGTATCAAACATGCACTTGTTAGTTTTATTGTGATTTGACTTTTATTTTCATTGTTGATATTATTTTTTGAATTACAAATTGTACTTATTTGCTTATATGCTGCAACTGTTAATATCCAATGTGTATGACTTTTTGCAGGAGTTATTTCTAAACTCGAAGTGGTATGAAATCGCACAATATTGAACATTGGACTCCAAAAGACTTTTCGGCACGAGTTTGATTTAGATGAAGCTGATATTGAACTCAAGAAATTTGAAGATGATCTACCTTTGAAGATTAATAATCGATTCATCGTACTAGAAATTATCTGTTAATCTAGATAGGAACACTGTTGTAATTATAAGTTCCATAATAGAAGATTTATGTTATGAGCACTTGTAAGATTTATTCCGTATCTTGCCCCTTGTTCAAGTGTTAAGAGTTTTCTCGTTAATGAAACTTACAACATTTGCATGTTTCTTATACAAAGTATGCAGTGCTTTACACGTGTTGTTTTCATGCTGACAAGACTTTTTGTGGCATCTCTTTTATTGAAATCTACAAAAATTTACTCCCGTATTTGAAAACAAATAGAAGTTTTGATGTAAGTAGTACACATTGTAAGGTATAAAATGAAGTTCATGTGATTTTTTTAAAATTACATAAGTATATAAACTTTTTTATAGTGTACTATACAAAATACTAGTTGTAGGCTAACATATGCATGTTTTAACAAAACCGAAATGATTCATAAAATAACTTATGCACTACCTCCTGGCAAAGTTTTGCTCTTCATAAAAGGAATTGATATTTTCAAATCAAGTGCAAGTTTTTGTTTAAACAGTACATGTTGTAAGGTAATCAATGCACAATTAATATGATAATTTTAGAACTGAAATTTTAACTTAACTTATAGATGATATCTTGGAAATGTTTCATAATTCATATTCACAATCTTTATAACATGTGCATGTTTTAATATAAGCGATACATATTGTAAGGTAACAAGTGCATAGTATATGCGAAAAATTTCAGCAGCATTTAGTTCATTTTTTGAATATTTGCTACATGTTTTTTACATTCTCATAACATCAAAATTCATAACAGAGAAGTTTCGACAATAATTTCATTTACATCGAAACCTATTTAACAACATAAACTCAATTGAATGTGAAAGTTTATTTATTGGACACTGTTAGGAAAAAAATTATTCTCTTGAAACTAAATTTCATTCATTTAAAATTAGAAATTTGTTGATGTAGATCTTGTTGCAGGGCGAAGAGCTCATCGTAGATTTCACCGGACAGTAACTGGTCGTTTGAAGAGCACATCGGGAAAAAAATTAGTCGGAGAAGGATTTGGTAGCTAGGAAGTTTGTAGACCGAAGAATAAGGAATGTTTGAGCAATTTATCGATAGAAGAAGAAGAAGGAAGGATGAATTGCTGGTTGGTTCGCAAAAGGAAAAAGAAGGGTTTGAAGCAGGAGAAGAAAGACCCTACGATCTGAAGAAGGAGAAGATTTGGGTTGGTCGGCCCATATTCTAGTGGCCCGACCAACGAATTTTTACACGTTCTATTAATTGCAGATAGGTCTTTGGCATGTTCATAAATTTATATACAAGTCGTTTGTCAGGAGATCCACTCGTGAAGAAAAACTAAATTTTTTATAAAGTTACTTTTTATTCTTAAATAACTTATATTTTAATAATTTATCATACACATAAAAAATTTAGCTGATAAATTAAACATCTAATAAACTTTATCAAATACACTTTTAAAGTTGGAATGTTAAATACAAAAGTAAGAACCATATTATTAGGAGTATCAAAATAAATTTGCAATCTGTGAGTAAAAATGTGTTTTTAAATTCTTCTTTCCACAAGAGTATCGATAAAATGGGTTGCATGTAAAATGAATAATTTAAAACTTTGAATTGGGCGGGTTGCGTGGTGGGTTGGCCGCGAGTTCGATAAATGATTAGATTTATGGGTTTTTTCACTTTTTTCTCTTCAACCCGCAGAGTGATATTATAAAAAATAGTGTTAAAAAACTAAAGTTTCAAAAAATAAAAATAAAAATAATTTATAATTTATATATTTAAAATTTCCAAAAAAAATTAAAAACAAAATATATGATGTTGAAAAAAATGCAAATAATTTTTTAAATTTATATCTTAACTCATATGGATGGACATATAGACCCGTATGGGATGAAATCAGTAAGTTGAGTGATTTTCAACACAAAATTAAGCGTGTTTCAATTCGACTATTTTATGACCCAATTCATTTTTGCTCCATCATACAATGAATCAAAAGATTTCATACTAATATAAATTAACTATATATATTTCTTGACATGTATTCAACCCTTCCATGCATTTAACAGCCTACATGTTATTAAAAAAATCAACAATTCAATGAAAAAGAACGATAAACACATACAAAAAAATTAAATATATAACTCCGATTTTTCAAACATTACTCTATGCTCCGTACTCTCAGATAAATTTTCATTTGGAGCACTTTACAATTGATATTTTTTATCTTTCTAGTAATTTCAATCATATTACTCTTTATTTCTTTCCATTTCTCTTCTCTCTCTCACACACACAAATATATATATATATATATACATACATACATATATAATGTAAAATTGTTTTCAACGAAAAACTTTATAAATAGAGAAAGTTCTATTTTATTTAATTACTTATGTATATTAAAAAAATTATTACACTCTTTAAACATCGGAAAAAATAGTGTTGGAGGTGAAAATAGATTAAAATTAGTCTTTAGAGTTTATTAAAAATATGACTAGGTTGTTTCTTTAGTTTTTGACCATTTTATAAAGATAATTATTTTATAAATACATGAAGGAATATGCTTCTCCACGAGCATATGTTGCCCTACTCAAATATGAATACAAACAACAAGACTGTAACTTTTCAGTATGAATGTAAGCGTGAAGTTTTTCAGTTTTTGGTTGAAGTTCTTAGTGGACTTGGTTATTTTATTTGTTTTCTTATTTTGTTAGAGTTTCCATGTTTATAAGTTTTATTGGCTATGCCAAATCCATTCTGTACTCTCCATAATTGCACATATAAAGCTAATGAAGGAACATGTTCTCTAAAACTTTGCCAAATTAATAATATGCAATACTAAATATCTTCTTCCCTTCATATTTGTTCATCTCTTCCAACCTTTTCATACTCAATCTTAGCTCAATTCATGGTGTCAGAGCGGGAGTTTTGATACTAGCTAATACTCTTTTTTGCTTCCATGATTTTTTGTGCAAAGAATGACTTCTTCGAGTGTATATCAAGGCAGTACGGTGCAACAAGTTTTTTGGCTGCAACAGCATAATCGTAGTGCTGAAGATGAGAATCGATATAGAATAAATGATACATTGATGCTGCATCATTCATATCACTCGCCTTTCATCCTTATAGTTGAGTTGCTTGATGAGACGAATTACATCACATGGAGTTATTCAATAATGGTTGCATTTGGAAATCGTGACAAGTTAGGGTTTCTCACTGGAGATATTCAAGTACCAACAACAGGTACATTTGATCATACTCAGTCGAATAAGGAGAACTCTATGCTTACTTTCTGGATCTTAAACTCCACGTCTAAGAATATTTATAGCAGTTTTATATTCTTTACAAATACTTATACTCTATTCACTGAGATAAGGGAATGATTTGGTGAAATTAATGACTTATTATCGACTAGTTAAAAAATACTCAAGAAACAATAAGCATGGGAATAGTCTAGTTAGTGTTTATTTCTCTGAATTGAAAGGTCTATGAGATGAATTCTAGTGTGTCAGGCCTAAGATTTTTAGTGAATGTTGTAATTGTGGATTAGGTAAGCATATTATTAATGATGAATATGCCTCGGTCTGTAATTAGATTCTAGTGAGGGAACCCTTACCTAGTGTGCATAAGGCTTACTTTGGGATCATGAAAGTTGAGAAACAAAAATTTGGTGTAGGATGATTATCAGGATGTGGAGAGGAACATTGTAATGGCTATGAAAAAATTCAAAAATAATAGAGCCAATTATCCATCTCTAAGAGAGAATATTGAGAAGCCTCACTGTGGAGTGAATAATGGTATACTTAAGAGACCAGACAAAAGTCCAGATATATATTGTAAACATTGTGTTGCTATTGGTCAATAAAAGGACACATGCTTCAACCTTCATGGTTACCCTGACTTGTGGGAAGATAGGTGAGATACTATTGTGCGGAATAAGTATTTGGGAACACATGTAGCATACTCAGCAGTTGAGCAGCAAAATAACCCACTAGAATCAAATACTGGGAATTCTCATGAGATGATTATGAACTTGCAAGCATAGGTTGACTGATTGGTGAAAGGAAAAGGAATAATGGAGAATGGTAGTTCTGCACCTGCTTCAGAATTTAACAATTTTGCTCTATCATGTAGTGACTTATCCCATTCTCGTGGCATTGATTTCTCTTTTGAATATGATTCTTGGATACTTGATATTGGTGCTGCAAGTCATATGTGTTTGTGTTCCAGTTATCTTACCGATCCAAAGGTTGTCAGTTTAGTTACTCCTGTTTACATGCCTATCATTCTACCGAGCTAGTAAAATTCATAGGTTTAGTCTATTTTCATGATAAACTGATACTTCCAGATACTCTTTGTATACCTGCATTTAAGTGAAATTTGATCACAGTCAGTAAGTTAGCCTAAATGTCTCATGTTGACTCAAAGTTTTATGAATATTTCTACATACGACAAGACCACATAACTAATGAAGTCCCAATAACTGCATAAGAGACTAATGGGCTCTACCATCTTCACAAAAGACCGTTTCACCCAAATGTCATCCATTGTAACATCAATTCTAGATTTATTTCTCATAAACCTAGAGAGCCACAAGTGTATTCTTCTAAGTTTTTTTTGCAGTTTCAGGTGCTATAGAAACTTGAAATTATATATTAGGTCATCCATATAATGATTTACTTATTCATTCAAAATGTGTCCCCATGCATCAAATACTCCTTGTTTTATAAGTCCACTAGCTAAGTAGAACATATCGTCTTTTCCATTAAGCAATACAATATCTGATTATCCATTTTTTCTTATTCATGTTGATCCTTGGGGGCTATATAAAGTTAGTAGCATTAGCAGTGGACTGCATTTTCTTAATATTGTTGTTGATTGTGGTAGAAGTACATGTTGAAAACAAAAGATCAGGCAGCTTTGTTAGGTAAAACATTCATGAAGATGGTTATGGAACTGAGTTTGTCAATGCTTCTTGTTCAAAATTCTTTTCTGAATCATGAATCGTTCACCAAAAATCCTGTTTCTACACGCCTAAAAAATGGTATTGTTGAGAGAAAACATCCTCATATCCTTTATATTGCTAGAGCTCTTCCATTCCAATCTAATTTACCCAAACATTTATGGGGTGATGCAATCCTTACTACCACTTTTCTTATCAACAGATCTCCATCCTCCATTTTTGAAATGGAAATCTCCACATGAAGGTATGTTTAAAAAACTTCCATATTGTGAGATTCCCAAAATGACCTCCCTGCGTCGTGTCTGAAATGTCTCCCTGACTCGCGCCAAGACTCAATAGTAGTAAATAAAGCATTGATTTATCAGAAAATAAATTATATTATTATAAATCACATTAAACTATTACATAATATCAGTTGACTTTATTTAAATGGAACGTGGACTAAGATTTACACCTATATGTATATTTATAGACCCACGATCCAACTCAACTACCCATGTCGGTTCTCTCACGTCATTACTCTCCTATGTCTGGTAGGTCTAGGGAAAATAAGGTTTCAACCGAGTGAACTTATTGCTCAGTAAGGTCATACTAATAACTAAGAGATTATCAACATAAATATAGTAAACATGTCACACATATCCAAAATAAACTATAAGAAGATAAAAAGAATAACAAGCAATTAGATTAAACAATATGTAGACAAAACACGATAAACAGTTTAAAACACATATTTAAAAGGATACTGGGGTAGTGTGAATAGGAACGTGAGTACTCTATATGAGCATAAGCACGACTTACTACTCTTCCTACCATCAAGAATGCCAAGAGAGCCAACAATATCCATTCGTCAACCACACCCGACAAGAGAGCGAGAAGGCCGAGTACTCGTGCGGGTAAATTTTGAGATTACCAATCAAGATCTTCTTAATTACCTAGCCACATGACCAAGTTCAATAACGGCTTGTGGGTTTCGATAACTAAGCAGGGTCGGGGATCCCATAAGATGCACATGTACAAGCAAGTATTAGGTACGGTGCGATAAAGTACACAACCGTACCAATGAAAGTCAAGTATATTCAAGTAAGGAATGGTGCGATAAAGTACATCCCAGCCACATTTATAGCATGCACATAATATAAAAAAACTAATCAATAAAATAGCAACACATATAAAATCATTTCACTAATTTAAATTGCTTAATCGTTTATAAATCAGTGAGAACACTTACTATATTCGATATGTTCGTGTGTGGAAATATTTGCAATATAATAATTGTTTTTAAATGTTAACTAATAACTCATGGTTCGAATTTGTAAATTAAACCAAATGAATATAAAACTCACTAACCAAGTATATACATAAACCGAGCAAAGCATATACAAGCAGGCATGCTTTCCAAAATAATTACTAAAAAGAATCTAAACTAAACACACATTTATTATAAAAAAAGGTAGCGAAATGTATGCATTCAACATTCCTTGTGAATCAAATTGTACCATTCTAAGAATCAATACAAAGATACTTCAAACTAGCTCAGCTACATTAAGGCACTTTACCAAACGTTTCAACTGGTGGTTTACTACACATGACCAAGTAATTTGGAACATATGACATAAAATAAGGTACTCACTCCATCCTAGTTAATCATTATCATGCTATTCGAGAAACGTGTTTGACCGTTAATATTTTTACCTACTCTCTCTGGTTGTCTAATATTGGCACCAGAGAAATTGCACACTTTTTTTAAAAGTAAAATGAGTGGAGGAGATTGTATTGAGAGAGTAAAAAGTAAATTGTGTGGATGAAAACAATCTAGCATTTACCAAAAAAGCAAGTGCCAATATAAAAAAATCACCACAAAAAGAAAAGTGTGCCAATATATAAAAAACCGGAGGGAGTACGTATAATGACAAGTAAAATGTTGATATTTAGAAACTACTTGGTACGACGAATTGAACAATATCATATCTGATAGTATTATTGTTCATAAATTTATTCAAATATGCGGTTAAACTTTAATAGAGAATAATATCAAAAAAAGTGTAAGTGCAAATAGAAATGCCACAAGTACATGAAAATGGAAGAACCGGGAATACTTCTCTAAACAGAAGCAAGTGAACAGAACCACTCAAAAAACACATAACAAATCTCACTATATCATATCAGTTAAGTGAAAATCATTAGGCATGTATATAAATCATCTCCTCAAAATATTAAAGGCAGCAACGCAAGATGCTAGTATGTAATCCATTCATCCCAGCAGAATTGAACACTTTATTTTTTCACGATTTTCAATGATCATGTTTGACCGTCAATACCTCTAACTACATATACCAATTTCGCATAAAAAATGATATTTAGAAAATAAATGTTAAGATGAATCTAAAAAGATCTCACATGATATTTTTATTACATATAAATTAATATATATTTACGGTCAAAGTTTATGAAATTTAATTTTGAAAAAGTAAAGTGGCCAATTTTGTTGGGACGGATGGAGTATATGGAAATTTATATACTTATTCATGCTCTATACCGCAGTATCTACAGAGAACAAACTAGTACTTGCCAAATGCTTCCTCTCCTTCTCTTCAACAAACTACTCCAAAACCTATAATCCAAGCAATTCCAAAGCCTCTCTCTTTCCTTAAGAAAGCAGCTTCAAACCCTCTTTTTAAATTTTAAAAAACAACAGAGCAATTCTCTCAATCAAGAATTGAGGATGCACAAAATGGAACTCCTACACTCCTATTTATACTAGAACTGAGGCGGCTATTGGATTGATTTCATCCCAATCCGTTAGTGAATTGGATTTAATTACTTTCACGTCCGCTTCTATTTCTACTGTACGTTCTTATATTTGGCATTTTTTTTATACTGTTAACTAACCTTTCATCGACAACGCACCTCCCTGCTTCATCCTACGTGCACGGTCTTCGAATTCCCGAATCATCCACAACATTCTCTTCCTCTTCCTCTTCTTTTTGTTTTCTTTTGTTTTCTTTCCTTTCCTTTTTTTCTTTTCTGTGTTTCGTGTTTCAAACTTAAGCCTCCCTTTTATTTTCTTTTTCTTGGACACATGAGTTGAACGAGTTTTAGCCCAAGTCAGTTTTAATTGAAAGGCCTGAAATGGTCATTTCTTCTTTTCTTTCTTTCTTTCTTTCTTTCTTTTCTTAATTAATTATTAATTATTTTGTTTAATCACTTTACTTTATTATAATTTTTAATTTTACAATATTCCAAAATATTTTAAATAATTTTTATAACCTAAATATAATTTAAAATTAAAACAAGTATTTTAATATTACACTCTTATTTATATTCTTAATTATGTATCTTTATTTTGATACAATACGTACTGTCTTTCTTGCTTCTGCGTCAGGGCCTCAAACTTATTGAAAGTCATAAAGAGTGTTCGGTTGTTTGGTTTTTTACCTCACCTCACAAAGATAAGAACACTGAGAAAGCCTTCCCATGCATTTTATTTGGCTATCCACTAGGCCAAAAAGCTTAAATTATATTATTTAAAAAATTATAAGGGTCTAGATGTTCATGTGGTGTTTCATGAGCATGTTTTTCAATATAAAAATTCCTTCATTTTATCCCTATGAGGATCTGCTACCATTAAACCATATATGATCACCAGTCTCTATCCTCATTTTATAATTGATCCTACTTATTTAGATTCTTCTGATCTACCAGTCTCTAACTCTCCTACATATACTGATTCACCCCATCATCCATCTTCCAGTTTTCCTACTAATCCTTCTTCCTCTATTCCTTCAGTTTTTGCACCTCTCCTACCCGTTTCAAAACCTTTTGCAGAACTAGAAAGTCACCTAGTTGGATAAAAGATTTTATTCTGACTTTTGTCACCAAATCACCTGTTTTCACCCCCCCCAACATATGCATTTCTTGAGTACTATTTTGAGTATACACGAACCACATTGTTATAAATAGCCCAGTAAAAGCTCAGAATGGATACATACCATGTAAACAGATCCAAGCCTTGGAGGAGAGACACATTTGGGCTCTTGTTCCTATGCTTGTTGGAAAGAAATGAATAGGTCCAAAGTTGATCACAAAACTAAGTGTAATTCGGATGGATCGATGGATAAGTACAAAGCCAGACTTGTTTCCAAGGGCTAAAATAGAAATCAACAATGACTTTTTTCACAGTGGCATTAATGAAGACATCTATATGCAACCACCTCCTGGCTACTTCCTTCCCTCCGTTGGCCTTATTTGCAAGCTCAAACGAAGCTCATATGGTCTTTAATGGAATAAAGAGTTCACATCTCATCTGAAATCACTTGGATTTGTGCAATCTCCTCATAATTACTGCATGTTTTTAAGGATTTTTTTGTTATTTTTTCTATCCGTGCAGTGTATGTGAATAATGTGTTGAAGGATGCAAAGTTTTTCCTCGGGATTGAGTAAGCCAAATCTTGCTGGTCTTTATCTCAGTCAAAAGAAATACATTCCGGATTGTGATCTCAACTCTTGATTGAGCTGATATTACCATATGTTTTAGGTCGTATTTGAGCTAATATGTTAATCAAATTTGTAGAAACTCATGTTTTAATGATATTTTTATTGTAGTTTAGAATTTTGGATTGAAATTGATGAGTTGCTGCAATTACTGGCTGAGATGATCATCCCGACTGATATTCTGGACATATGAAAATACAAAGAAAAGTTGTACGCTGAACGTGCGTGGCTGCAACATGAAAAAGGAGAAAAAAGGAACTTATGTGCAAAGAAAGTTGGACATTACATGGAATATTTTGGTGAAATTAATTTTGTCAAGTCCAATTTATAAATGGAATTGGATTGCTTGAAGACTCATAGATTTTAGAAGAAGATATTTCTTAATCTTTTTGAATTTCTATTAGATAAGGAACGACATGTTTTATTCCTTATCTATCTTTTGGCTGTAGTACTTTTTCCATGCTCTTATTAACATTCGCACACATAGAGACGCAGACAGTCTTTCTACGCAGAAACAATATTCACATTTGGAGCTTTTCAGTATTCTATTCAGACAATTTTTATCATTTATTTTTATGTTTTTTATTGCTAATCCAATTATGTTTTCTGGTTAAATTCATCTTTTCCGGTGAAGATCACGGAAGTACTGGCGTCGATTCTCGTGAGATCTAATTAGTTTTTCCCTTTGATTGCATGCTTGTATATGTTGTTCTTGATTATAATGTTTATTATTTCCTTCATGTTATTAAGTAGTGATCAATATGTGATAGCATGTTAGTTAATTTAATACAAATTGAACCAATCATCCGTAATTGTGATTTCAGTTCAATCAGTGGTAGGGAATAACAGTCTTAATTCAACAATCTTGTGTCAGAGTTTGTTGGTTATGAATTGATTCTTTCTCGTTATTAATGTTGCTAACATATTAAATCTATAGAGCATCTCTTAGGTTATATGTTAATTAGATAAATAGTTGGTCATACGTTCTCCTGATTATCAACAAAGTAAGGAAAGATTAGTTGCTTGCAATTGTAACTAATTTGTTTGCATGCATTTAAAGTCATCTTTCAATCGAGGATCGAGGTAGAAAGCCAGTATGAAATTGAACGAAACCAGAATTCGCTCATCATAGTAGAATCTTTTGAAATCTGCAACATTTTTCCAATTTGATTTGTTCTCAAATTTTCATTTTTAGTATTATTCATCATCAAATCATTGTTTTGGTTACAAAATCGCAGGTTAAAAATTAAGAAAAATCTTGCCAATCTCTTGGAAAAACGAACTTGCTCGCTGCTGTACTGGTCAGATGATCATCCCGGCCACCGAATCGTAATTTAGAATTTGGCTTAGACCTAGAATTATTTTTGGTGTAAAACGACGCACCAACTCTGCCACCGGTGTTTCCACTCCTCTGTCAGTTTCCCGGAAAGATGACTCCATCTCTCTCTTGCTTCCTGATCATGGACTTTTTAGAAGACTAGTGGGTAGAATTTTTTTATCTCAATTTCCCTAGGCCGGATGTTACTTTTTTAGTTCACTATCTGTGTCAGTTTGTTCAGGCATCTACTAATCATTATTTACAAGGTGCCCTGCATATTGTTCATTGTCTGATCTCATGGTTTTTTCCCCATCCCCTCCCCATCCTACTATCTATGCCTATTGTCATGCAGACTGTAAATGTTGTAAGAATATTAGGTAGTCTGTTAATGGTTTTGTTGTGTTGCTTGGTTCCTTTTTTTTATCTCCCGGAAGTCTAGGAAGTAATTTACATTTTCCAAGTTCTCTGCTAGATCTGAATATAGAAGCATGCCCATGACAACTTGTGAGCTGAAATGGATTAACTTCTTGGCTTCTTATCTCCATCCCTCTCTGTAGTTTTCTCTGCATCTTTACTCTGATCAGGGGCGAAGCCAGGAATTCAAAAGCGGGGTGCACCTTCAAAAACGTTGGATAAAAACGTTGGGAACTTTTAATTAGAT
>JAULKM010005656.1:0-15109 GCA_032355605.1 Rubia tinctorum | reverse complement strand
TGTTGTTTATTTTCTTTGTTAGTGTGGTTGGTTGATTGTACTTTGATCGTTATTGCGGGACCAAGAGGGATTTTAATCTTGATAATGTGTGTGTTCGAGGTTAAAATCCCCAACACCTTGCTGCTAGACTATTGAATAACAGAATTAGTTCACAGCCAAGTATGAAGAATGGCAAACAAAATTAAGCATGTTTGTTTTTGATGTGGCAAACAAGAATGTTGCCAGAATTGCCACAAAACATTCAAAAGTGACTCTAGAACACCACATTCCAAGATCATAAGCTGCATTACCTACTCGTCGGAGCCATCATCTTCTCCAAAATTATTCACCTTCATGATGTATACCTGAAAAGGAGAAGAATAAAATTCAGTACTCATTCAGAACTAAATCAACAAGATTGAATCAGACGACACGAATCAAGACAATGAATGTCGTGGACTGAATTTGTTGAAAAACCAGTGCACCGCCATCAACTAACTCGTGATCCAGTGAGAATCTCCTCCATTCACCACTCAGCCTGTTTTTATGTGTCAAATACACAGTGTGGTACTCATCACCTTCTTCGTTTATCAGTGTCACATTGGAATCTTTTCTCGGGAGGTGTCTCTTGCACCACTGGGATGGCAGGCACTGCATTACACAAATGAGATAATTTTGTCAATCTAAAAGATCATGAAGGAAAAACAGGCAATCCATGATAAGGAAATAATAGTCTTTTCTCACTGAAAGGATTACAAGCACTTTCCGAGCCCTCCAACACTTTAATTGCATAATACCAATAAGCTTCAAGTTTAGAAGAACTAGAGGAATGTGACCATGAAAGAAACATCAGCTAAATACTCCATCCGCTTTCACATTTCTATAGTAAATGTGAATATCCGACTGAAAGTAAGATTGTATTCCTTGAGACTTCAAATCAATGTTACTCCTACATGTTTTAAATCGAATAGTAATTCAATACAAAATCATAAAAACTTTAGAGATGTCCAACTATTGCTACTCAGTAGGTATGCCATTTTAGAAACAAAATTGAATGACAGAGACTATAGAATGGTTTCAATTATCCAAGTAAATCCATAACACACAACACCAACAAAGCCTTTATTCCACCCTATAAGTTCAACTGCATGGATCATATCTCACCCTCGTGTTTAACTATACTATACAAGAAGAAAACAACTTAGAGAACAATCATTTCACATCCAAGTAAATACATAAACACAACGCCAACAAAGCCTTTATTCCACTATACAGGTTTAACTACAAGAATCATGTCTCGCTTTCGTGATCACCTATATTATACAGGGAAAAAACAACTTAAACAACATCCATTTCATATCCAATAGCATAACATTTACCAGGCAAAAGCTGCCGGTTACATGGGACTGGAGCATTGGTTTCACTAAGGAGGGATGACCCCCTTCGAAACTTGCTTCGAGTTTCTCAGCTTCATCTATTGCCCAAGCCCTAGCCTCATCAGATGCATTAACCCTATTCTCCAATTCCCTCCTATTTTCAGAGTACCCTATTCTGCAAAACACACACATACGGAGACAGAGCAAATCAGACCCACAACTTATTCCGCCCAGCAACATAAACACAGTCCATAAACCAACAATCTTTTCACCTTCTGCTTCTCGGCAGATCCATCCCTTCAAAACTGGTTACCTGTTTCAGAAGAATCAGAACCAAAACTATTAATTGAGAAGAAGAAAGAAAAACGCAAACGCAGACACTCACACTCACACTCACACACGAGAAAGGGGTATTTATACTTCTTTATAAACAGGAGTGGGC
Source organism: Rubia tinctorum (assembly GCA_032355605.1). Classification (NCBI taxonomy): domain Eukaryota; kingdom Viridiplantae; phylum Streptophyta; class Magnoliopsida; order Gentianales; family Rubiaceae; genus Rubia; species Rubia tinctorum. Next base: position 13,312 of record JAULKM010005656.1, on the reverse strand, counting down.
TTGTCCGTGAGACGACCGGATCTTCTGGCGGCGACCAGCTCAGTTTGGCAATACGAGGTTTGACCTTCTTCGCCGGCGGGATTCTGGGAGCAAGCACCGACTTGAGAAGGGATTGGGAGAACGATGGGAGATTGAGCTGCTCCAGTTTCTGCTTGTTTTCTTCCATCCTTCGCTGCTGAACTTCCTCGCAATTCACCTTTGAAGTCACCATTTTTGGGTCCGACGGATTCAAGAGAAAGGAGAAAGGGAGCAGTTGAAAAATGAAGAACTTTTAAATTTTTGATGAAGACAGATCAGGGTCAAGGTTAACTAACCCTGAGTTCACTGCTAAACGGCATCGTTCTGTTTGTGCATTCTGCTTAGATTTCCATTTTCCCTTTTCTGTAATACTCCATCCCTCTTATAATTATTGGTCTATTTATTTTTTCACATTGTTGATCATGTTTGATTGTCAATATATCTAACTACTTATAAAATTTACATTAAAAAATTAATATTTAAAAAATAGATGTTAAGATGAATCCAACAATATCTCGCATCATATTTTTATTAGACATAATATTAATTTATATTTTTGGTCAAAGTTTGACTTTGAAAAGGTAAATAAACCAATAATCTTGGAATGGAAAGAGTAGTCTGTTAGACATCCACACGCCAGTTGTCATTAGCTAGAAACAGTTGTATGAGAGCATCTCCACTGGTTTTGGGGTTTCCCTTTTTTTAGGTGTCACATGTCAAATTTTAATTGAAACTTCATTGTTATGTAAGCAAATGCAATGAATTGATGGTGTCTTTTGGATTTCCATCTCCAATGGTGTCGTTGTAATGATAACTTCAGTATGACGTGTACACATAAACAAAGTCTAAAACACTTTCATATTTGTAAAATAGTGATCGTATTAATTTATTGATATTTTTATTAGAGAAATTGAGATTTTCAATTTAATATTTATTTCAATCTAAATTTTATAATTACATAAAAAAATATTTTAAGGATAATGTGATCCAAAATCATCATTTAAGAGTGAGTCTCTACGTTTAAACCAAACCAAAAACATTATTTTCTATGTTTACATTAAAAAATAATCTTCTTGATATAATTTTTTAATTTGATGTTATTTAGAGTACATATAAATTAGAATTATTTTTTATATAATTTTAAATTCAAAATTATTTCTCAATTTTATAAATATTTTCAATACTTAGAATTTAAATTTTCAATTAGTCATGTGTTTATTAATATTATCAATATTACTTCGCTCAAAATATTAAATTGGTATATATTTGTGTCTATTGAAGTATAAAATTTGAAATGTTATGTGAAGAGACTAATTTTATTTTATTTTCAAATACCAGCATTAAATGAGTTGGTAAAGTGAAGGTCTCACTTTTTTACCTTTGCGAAAGGCCTAAAAGTATCCACAATGGTTGCTTTTTAAGATCAAATCCAACAACTCCTCTAAATTTTTCTCTAGAATGTGGAATGAAATTCAACATTCCTTATAGTTTTTTCGACTCAACTCCAACAACTTCCCTATATTGCACAAGCTAACATTCATTACACTATAGTTACTTTTTCATTTAAATCTAAGAGTTCATTTAAAATCACTTCAAAATATATTATAAAATTAAGTTAGTTTTTAAAAACAATCAATACAAACTAAAATTTTGATATCAATTAGAAACTATTTTTTTCGTATTCTTCTTTGTATATATTCACCCGGTTTGAAATAAAATGTACTCCTTTCACTCAACTAATATTGACACTTCACTTTTTGATAAAATAATTTAAAAGATTCCAATTGAGTGGATCAAATTGAATGCAAGATTGAAAAAGTAAAATTAGTGGAAAAAATCATTTTAATGCTATATTTGGAATGTGCCAAAAAACAATATGGAAATTGTGCTAATATTGGAAAAACCCTTAAATTTGACCTTGAAAGAAAGATGAGAGGATGATAAATTGATAAGAATTCTTGTGAGAAAGATGAGAGTTGCCTTTTTTTTAAAACCTTTTAACTAAAGTCATTCTTATAGATTTTGTCCCTTATATTATAAAAGCTAAATATCAGTTTAAAAAAAAGTGTCACTCTCATCGGTGAAACTTTAGAATAATGATGACATTTGTATTTTAAAAAGAAAATATTTTTAAAAAACTGAAACTAAAATATCGATATTAATTAAAAACTAGTTTTCTTTTCCTATTTTTTTATATATATTCACCTGATTTGAAATTAAAAAGGTAACAATATACAAAAAAAACTATAAATCAAAGAGATTAATTCCAATCTCCTAAATAAATCCTTATTGACAAAATTCTTTGAAAAATATAAATAAGCATTCCAAATGAGTTTGACATTGTAGTAGTTTTCTCTGGAAAAAAAATTGTTTGAAGTCGAAGGTACTTTAAGTAGGAATGGAAGAATGAGAGAAATATGAGCCTTTATTTTTTTTAATAGAAAGTGAATGTTATGTTAAGATTTGATGCATTCAACTGGAATTGCATTAGATTTCCATTCCCTATTTTTTTTTCTCTTCCTACAAATATAGAGAAGGAAATCTTCTCTCTCATAAATATTCCTATTTTGGGGAATGAGATAGGGAATCTGTTGGAGCTAAAAAATCATGAAAATTCTCTATAATCAATGAAAATTCTTATTATAGGGAAGTTGTTGGACTTTCTCTAATCCAACTTTTCTTAATAAGTAGCAATCCTTATTTAATGATGACCATTGTGGAGTTTTAAGAATCACTCTTTAATAAAGAGTTGCTCATTACTTAAGGAGTTTGTACATTTTTATTTGTGAAATATCAATCAATCAATGGTTGATACTTGGTTTTATATTTTTAATTAATTATAATTTAAAGTGAAAAAGATTGCCTAAGAAATGCTTATTTAATGAGGTCCATTGTTAGTAATTGGTTTTGCCAATTTTTTAAAATCAAAATTCACGATGTGACACTTAAGAAGTGCTCCTTAAGTCCACTATTATTGTGGATGCTCTAAAAGCATTTCCAGTGCTAAGGGAGTCGTGAGTAAAAGTAGGAAATATTTGTCAATATTGACATGGATATGAGAGGCTTGATTGAGAAACTTTTTTGAAATTTTGCACTCCAATGTAAGAGCGTTAGTTAACATCACTTTAGTATGAAATAAATTGTTTTCTATTAAGATTATTCTATAATATTTTTTATATATAATACATTATATTTCAATGGTTTTAAATAAAATTCAATTTAATAATTAGAAACTCTAATTTCACTTACAATTTAACTATTATTTTTTAATAAATAAGTAATGTTAAAATGAAATACATGCTGAACTAAAATTAAGAAATCATAAATCAGACTAACTAAATTTAATGTAAATTAAATTTATTTTTATGTTTTTGTAAAATTATTTATTTTTAGACTATAATTTTAAAATATATATTGCAATATATAAATCAATATAATATATCTAAATGAATAAAATTTGTTTATATTGTGAATCTAAATAATAAATTAAAATTGGGATCCAAATGTTACATTTGAATTTGGAATCATAAATTAATTAAAAGTTAAAATTCTAAATTTGGTAATATGACAAACTGGCGGATTCAATTTCAGAGCATCTCCAATGCAAGGCTCTCTTTGGAAAAAAATCAAAAGGTACGTAGGATTGATGCTTTAAAATTTTAAAATCCACCTCCAATGCAATAGTCAGTTTAGAGGGTCAATCTGACGTGGATAACACGTGGAATGATAGCCTCAATTAGACCTTCTGTATTCAGACGCCATTTTGAAGTTGTCAGTTTGTCAAATTACCAAATTTAGGATTTTAACTTTTAATTATTTTACAATTCCAAATTTAAATGTTACATTTGGATCCCAATTTGAATGTATTATTTAAATTCACAATAAAAACAATTTTTATTCATTTAATTATATTATATTGATTCAAAATATTAAAATCTATATTTTAAAATCATAATATAAAAATTAATAATACTATAGAAACATAAAAGTAAAATTTCTTTACATTAAATTTAATTCGTGTGAATTATTATTTCTTAATTTTAGTTCAACATATATTCAGTATTTTAGTATTATTTATTCATAAAAAGTGATTGTTAAATTGTAAGTGAAATTAGAATACTCAATTATTAAATATGAATTTTATTCAAAATAAGGGAAATCAAATATATTATATATAATTAATATTGAATAATTTTGATAGAAAATAATTTTTTTGACACTAAAGTGATGTTAACTGACGCTCTTTTATTGAAGTGTAAAATTTTAAAAACTTTTTAATCAATGCTCTCATATCCACGTCATTTTTTACGACTAGTAATGTGTTGACAAATGTCACATATTTTAATCACGACCCCTTTAGCATTGAAGATGCTTTTAATAGAAGGTCTATTTGAAGGACTCAGTTGAAATTTTTGTCACGTCAGATTGAAGGTCGTTAATGACTCTTGCATTGGAGATAATTTTTTGAGGGTCTATTATGATGATGTGGTTAGTGACTTTCATCACTTGATGCTTGCATTGGAGATGCTCTTCAGGGTTTGCCGATTAAGTTCAAATTTTAATTATTTATATTTACATATAGAAAGTCAAGTCATAATCTATATTTGTATACATCTTAATAAAAAAGCAACCTTTAGCCACGTCACATTTTCCACGTGTCAAATGAAATAAATTAAATGTAGTTGTGATCAAAGTCGAATATTAATAAACAAACTCTATTTTTCACCGAATAAAATTTTATATACAACTTATTTAATATAATTATGAATAAGTAGTATATAAACATAAAGTTATAGTTAAAAGTATAGTTATAAAATCTTTTAAAAATTCAAAAAAAATGGAGTTGCATAAAAAATTTAAAAATTATATTTTAGTTTTGTTAAAAAATAAATTACATTATTTATATATACTAGGAATTGTGTACGTGCAGTTGTCACCCAGATTAAAGGGATAAATGTTCAGCAATAATTGTGCACTGCACTATGTGCAGTAACATAATACTTCAAATATGAGGTTTGCTCTTTTGTATTGCTAGCTAGGGTTGGTGTATGAGCCAAAATACTGCACGTATCATTAGTATCGATTACATTGGAAACCGATGATGTGGTACGGTAGTACCATACCATACACATATGATTGGATAATAATGGTATTGAGAAAATACTACCATTATACTATCGTACCGTACCACACAACTATATATTAAAAATTATAACTAATATTATGTAAACTGAGATTTTATTTAGTTAAGATTTAGTCATTCATTAATATTAGAACCAATAGCAAATATTTGAAATAGGTAGTCTATGTTTTGGTTCCAATATATTGGATATTCCAAAATTTCAAATTATTTTTCCTTAATAAGATTTCTTTACTACTGATATTTTTGTATTAAGTCTAACAAAAATAAATCAATTTTTTTATAACTTACTATTATGGTTTTTAATGTGGTAATTATCTTACTTTATTATTATGATTAGAGTATAGTTAATCTTCTAAAATTATGCTTATGCTATTTTTTTTTAATTATTTGCAATTTTTTTATGAATTAAAATTTTGTTCATTATATTTTACATTTGGTGGATTCTACCATATCATACCATACCGATACCAACCGACTTTTTTTAATATACCGATGTGTTGGTATACTAAGAATTTGGTATAGTATTGAATTTTTAAAATAATTTACAGGCATTATTGGTATGATACATGATATTAGTAAAAAGTGACGGTAACCATACCGAATACATCCCCTAACAAACTTCATTTCCAATTTTGACTGCTTGCAGGCTGGATGTGTGGAGGGCCAAGTCAAGGAAATGGGATTCACTACTACATCTCTTATAATAGCAGAAAGATTCCCAGCTAGAGTGCCTAATTCTCCTTTCCAACCAGGTTGGTGATATTTCTTCCCATTTGATAACCGTATAGTGTTCCATCTCATTTCCTCTACCTCATGAATCCATTCTGATTTGCAAACTCTTGTGCAGCCATTTCGCGGCCTTTTTCAGAAGGTGGGAAGAACTCATAGTACTCTATGAACCTCCCTTTCTTTAGTCTATTGACAGCATCCAACTCATTGCCCTATATTCATACACATGAATTAAAATACTTCAAACTCCAGATTTTTTTAATACACGGGCCTTAAAATAGACAAGAAACCATTCTAGATTATGAAAAATGGACATTTATCAAACACGTACATACGAATACAACATTTTACACGTAAAGTTATACGACGAATGAAGTACCTGATGCATGTTGCTGAAAAGGGAACCGACACTCCTCTTCCAATTGTTGTTCTGGATAATGTTCTTAACGTTGGTTCGTCGAACTTAAAGTTTGGAAGGAATGAATGTCACCATTTATTTCTCTTCCTCCATTGAACACGAATTGATTTTGCCATATGAATGTCATCTTTTCCTACGAAAAACACAGAGTAAAAATATATATTAACGTTTTCAAAGAAAACCCATGAAAAAAATGTCACAAACTACACATGATTGATGTTCATAAGAGAGATACATAGCTTTACTTCAGAAACAGACTCCGAGAGATACATATATAGCGTTACCAATCCGCAAGCATCTAGAAAGATGTACTCAGGTACAATATTGCTGCAACCATTTTCCACCACACACATATTAACACAATGGCCTAATCATCCAAGATCACGAAAGCAAGGCACGAGATTGGATACCTTCTATTGATCCCCTTAACAACAACGATAATCTCATCGGCCTAATAAGCCCTATGAGTGATCGAAGGCCATATCCAACAACTCCCTTCACAAGCCCCATCGATTTTAGCTGCAAAGCAGCCCCGATGGTCTGCTTCTTCCCTTTTTTCGACAAACCATATTCAGGTAAGAATGTTGTTGCATCAGGTGTAACATATAAAAGTATGAACTTATGATTAGGTTAACTAACTTTTTGAAACTACATAAAACTACACAAAACCTAGTAATACATAGAAACTCAGGAAGTTGTACATCAATTCATCAAAGAATGTAATAGACATGAAAAGAGAGAGTAAAATAAGCTATTTGAAATAATATGAATTGCCTTATTTTTATAAAAGCCAAGAGAGATCGTCATCAGTTAAAAAAGTGGTAATATTCTGCCTAATCCTGAACCTCATTTTTCTTTAAAATGAAAAGAATTAAACCCATCCAAGAACTTGGTAGAAACAAAAATTACGAAGAAACATAAAAAAGTCTCAAACATCTAGCTTTAAACAAACAACAAAAGACATTCCTTTTCATTCTTCCAATCCTTTAGTAGCAACCTAAAAAACCATATTTGACCACATTGTGCATACCTTTTCAGTAAAATCAAGAAATAAACATTTTGATGTTAACCTAATACAGCATAAATGATTCACGAAATGTCCAGGAGGAAAACACTCACATACAGAGTAAAAACAATTCACTTTTAACATTCAAAATCTTACTGACCAGCTTTAATAGAGGCATCGGGCACTCCATAAACTGAGGCACCAGCCAATTGTCTCTGCACACATGGCCAAATAGTTCAGATACTAAGAAATAAATATATCTTGAACTTGATCCAAGGTCATTGCAAATTTACCAAAGCATCAGAGGTGAGAAAATTGCCCTCTTATATCTGGAAAGTATCACATAAGTATTCAGCCTAGCAAGCAATAATCTGCAAATTTCAATACAATGATGTCAACTCTCCAGCATAGCAAGCGCACACTGGTAATGTACTATCCCCATAAGAACCCAAGATTTTTCTCAAAAAAATGCATCAATTTTCATGCCAATTGGATGGCAGACAGTAAATTTATGAATCATACAAACAAAACACATGAGTTCACCTAAAATCTATCTCAGAAAAAACCAAATCCCAAGCCATTCATTGAATATATGAAATTTAAAACAAGCAAACCAACAACATAAAAGGGCAAGAGCTTCAATTACGAACTTCTAATCTAACAAAATAAATGGAGAATAAAATCATCTGTGGCTACTGTAAACAGCATAAAGGTGTGTGGCAGCTTTGACAGTGCGGTTGGGGGAAGTAGGGAGGGGTAAAGCCGCAAAAGAAAACCTTACAAGTTAGAAGATGACCGAATACCGATGAATTGTTGTTGACCTAGAGCAACCGGTGGGAAGCTTGGCAATTGGGGAAGGAGCAGAGGAATTTGTGGAGGCGGCATAAGGAGGAGGTGACCGAGTATCTTGAAATTGTTGGGCACTGAGAGCAGTAGATTGTCGTTGAAAACGAGAAGAGATGAAGCAGGGTGGAGGAAGAATGAGATCAAAGCAAAGAGGAAAAAAAAATATTATTTGGCGAAATTGAGTACGTGGGGGTGAGGCCCCAATTAAAATAGGACATATGGTAAGTGAGAGGTCAAATGTTAGTTTTTTGTATTTTTCATTTTTTAATTCACTCATTTGCCATATGTCCTATTTCAATTGGGTCCTCACCTACACATACACAATTTTCCCACATAAAAAAAATTCTGGCAAAGAGAAGGGTTACTGTACTTAAACTGCTGCACAAGTTTATTTTGTACGCTTTTATATAGTAATTATTTAAGTAATGGCGAAGGAATTTTGTGGTATTATGTGAACTGTTCATATGTTTTTGATTTGCTTTTATCTTAAAATCCTAAACTGTCAATAAGACTCCTGAATGAGTTTTTTTAAAGATTGATTATCAGGTAAATCATGTAGAATAGTTTTGTAATAATGGATTTTATTTTCTATGTTTTAAACGATAAAATGATATGTAGTGACTATATACATTAAAACTGCTGAGGGAATGTGTGGAAAGTACCGTACCTTTAAACTGATCAGCTTAAAAAAACGTTGTCTATCGTGGTGGTTGTAGCGTAAATCATATGCAACTTATCTCCGCCTCGAACAACATAACAAATACTTCTCCATTCCACAATGATTTTCCTAATTTGACTTTTAGGGTCAAACTGAACCAACTTCAACAATTAAATTTTCTTAATATACATGTAAGATTATTAGCATGTGATATGGGTTTAGTTTCATCATAGCATATATTTTTTAAATATTAAATTTTTAGAATTTTTTTACATTCACAAAAAAAAGTAACTAAAAATTGATGCAGTTGACTCTGAAAGTCAAATTAGGAAGATCATTGTGGAACAGAGGGAGTACGTGTTATAGTCAATAGCTTTGGACACCGGGAAATCTGTGAAAAATAGGTGGTTTATGTGCGTTCTTCTGGAACTATAAAATATATAGCGATTCACTCGCAATCAAAACAACAAGAATGCTTTAATTCTAATTGATGATTCGATCACCTTGGCTAGATTTATTCTGAAGTCTCAAGTTGGACTCTATATTATGGAGCATCAAAAGTTTCCATAAAGCTTTACCTTATTGTCGGATGAAGTAAATACAACTTTAATAGGTTAAAAAACTTCGTCAACAGACTTGATAGCGTCAATATGTGCATAAAAAAATCCTTTAATTCTTTCTTCAAAAACTTTATGTTAAATTCTTGATCTGTCACAAAATTACCACACTAAAAAAAGGTTTACGGAATGATAAAGGTGGTCCTAACCTTTCGAACTTGTCCGTTTGAGTCGTAATAACTAATTACAGCAAGAGTGGATTCTAGTAAAAATCGGAATCAGTTCCTTATTGTCTAAATGTTATCATCTTCTCTTCCATTCATAAAGAGAAAATGAGAATACAAAAAGATAAACACTAAAGAAAAAGGACAGATAGGAAGTAAACATGCAGTATAAGGTATAGAAGACGAGGACAAAACATGAATTTCCTTCCTAGCCTGGTTCCTAGTTAGAAGGCGCTTCTCCTTCTCTTCTTCAGGACAATAAAAAAGAGAGTAAAAGCTGGTTCGATTCTATTCTAGCATGGAAAGAAACTATAAAGTCATGTATTGTAAATTGTAATGTATTTCTCTTCTAAAGTTTCAAGAACAATAAAGAAAGAACTTCAACCGGACACATGTGAAGGAAAGAGTTAGAAAAGTCACAAGTTGTAAGAAAAGGAAATTAGAAAGATTGCAAGCCTTATTCACGGTGTATCTACAGTTCTAAGCATCTGCGTAAATGTGGGACGAATATCTGGAGGATTATCTTGTACCCGATTTATAGGAATGTATGGTGCATAAATCAAAATCTCAATCAAGCAGTTGTCAACCTGAAAGATTTTAACAAAGGTGTAGTATTCATCATGTAAACCGAGCTCCAAAATGCTTAAAAATGTCAAGTAAAGCACTAAACACAAATACATGTTGTGTGGGGGGAGCCTCAACCCTACACTCAGAAACCAACAACAGAAGTTAGGTAGCAAACAATGCAACTAAAGTATGGAGGAGTTATTCACTGTGATAATCGTTAAATTTGTCGAGAGCAACCAGGACTACATATATGGGTACTACTTTCCGAAAGAAACTTAAACCATAAGTACAAAATCTGCAGAGAAACATCAAAAATGGAAATGATCTAGAAAATACCGGAACCAAAGTACCAAGTGTATAGAAAAGCTTGAAAAGTAGTAACATAATTTAAAGGAAGACATGAAGTCCCCTCCGATCAGGTGTACGAAAGTAGAAGGGAATTCAAAATGTTTCTGAAAGGAACAAGAAACACAAGTATGATGTTGGGAAAAAAACAAAAAAATAGTAGTGAAAGAGAAACATGAACGTCTTCTGATATCAAGAATTTGGCAGATGAAATACAAAGTTTGCAGAAATGAAAACGGAAGGGAAGTGGCAAAAAATTAAGAATGGAGTACGTAAAGGTTGTTAGGTGAGGTAATAATAGAATTTCCTAAAGGTACATAGAAGAACATACTCCCTCCGTTCCATAACTATTGGCCTGTTAGACTTTTGAAAGTCAAATTTAATAAAATTTGACCACTAATATAAGCGTATATATATGATAAAAATATCATGTGACATATTGGTAGATTCATCTAAATATATATTTTCTAAATATCAGCTATTTATGCTGAATTGATATACGTAGATAGAGATATTGACGGTCAAAGTGACTCATTGGAGACCGTGTATGTCAAAATGGGCCAAAAATTAAGGGACGGAGGGAGTACATAATAATTACTTGCAGAAACAAAAAACGGGAGTAGGCTGGGAGAAACCAAGAATGAAGTACATGGGAACTTTAAAAAACTGAAAGCCATAAGTAAAAAAACTACAGACAGAACCCCATGTAATGAAAGCTGGTCAGAAACCACCATTCCTGGTAAATTATTCAGTTACAAAATCACTAACTTTCAATGCTTTGGACTTTGGAGTTGAGTGTTGGAACCAGCTGTAATTCATAGCCATCCCACACACTATTTAACCAGATTACATACTTAGTACATTGGTTTCACGTGTCTAGCTTAGACTTGAGTGAAGTTTGGGTAATGCAAAACAAACAAAAAGAGTCAAAGATAAAGAATAGAAATAAAGTACAAAACGAAATTGAAGCAGGAGGTGTTGCAGCAAAAGTAGTAACGGTTTCGGCATATTAGATGAGCAGAAGCAGGGAAAAAGTGGGATAAAAACATAAGGCAAACCACAGCTTCGACATATTTCCGTAGAGAAACTGAAAACATTAATATCATCCCAAAATCATTTGTGAATTCAGTTGTGAAACAAGGAGAAGGGACGACATGTTTCAGAAAGGAAATGAATAGTTTCAAGGAAAACTGATATCAATGTAACACGTATATCATCCACAATCTAACTACAGTATCAAAAAACTCTCTTCAGCAATACATCAAACACCTAATATGCGGGAGAAACTTTAAGAAAATGTAAAATTTTGTTCAAAAAAACACTAAGTGAAACAGTGAAGAAAAGAACCAACGAACAACCAAAAAGCAGATCATCGAAAGACAAACAGAAAGATATAAAATTAATTATCTTTCATCACGTGTAGGCGAAACTGAGAAGGGAGAATTGAAAACTGAAACTATAGAAGTTGATAATAAAAAGGGCAATTGGAAGCTGAGTCATGTTAAGCAAAAACGTGTGGAGGGAGAAGGAGAATGACACGTACCAGTGGTAGGGAAGAGGGTCATCCAAAGTAGGCAGGTGAAGGGAGGAGGTAACCGGAGACTGACGGATTGGGGAAAGTCAGGCAATTGACAAAAAATGAAAGGAGAGAAGACGTTGTCTTGAAAGGTAGTATTGACTGGCCACTGCTTACCTGCTATCGCCTATCGTTTACCGTCTTGTAAGCCAAGAGTAGAAAGCAGAGAGGAGCAGGAATTGAACGCAGTAAGCCAGGCTACCGTACCTAAACTTGTGAACAAGTTAATTCAGTACGCTTTTAGTATAGTGTATATATAGATTAAAGGCAAAGTCTTGGGAAAGACGGTCTTTCCATAAGTTTATGGAAATACAGGGTTTAATTAGAATAATAAAAGATGAAAGGTCTTTGTTGCAATATTGAAGTTTTTTATGCAACGTGTAGTAGTTATAAATTTTATAACCCGGTTCATGCAACCCGAAATTTTTATCTTCATTTCTTTGTTGCAATAGTGAGAAGCTTATCCCTAAGTGGTTTTTGAAGTGTTTGACCAGTTGAACCTCCATCTCATTATTAGTTGCCATTTTTTCATCCCCTACTTTCAGTGTGACAATGTGGTTTTTATAGTGTCTAGGTCTCATTGAGGTAGAAAAGAGTGTTGTTAGCCTATCCTAGAGGTGTCAATTGGGCGGGATTGAGAAGAAATGAGACGAGAAATTAATAAATAGGTAGTTAATGGGATCGGGTATTAAATACCCATTAGCTTTTGGGATTGAGCGGAATGAGAATGATTATATTTAATGGGAAATTTTGATCCCAATGGGTCCCAAATAATGTAAACTTAATGGGAACCCAACAAAAACCTAATAAATACCCAAAATTACCCAATTAAATGCATATGTAATATTTAACATAAAAAACCACAATAATTCACAAATTATACATCTTTAATGTATGTATAAATCAGTAGCCTAATAATTTGGTACGGTATTCAGGATCGAGCTTGTACAATATTCGAGATCGAGCTCGTACATTATTTGGGATCGAGCTTTTACAGTATTCGGGATCGAGCTTTTACAGTATTCGGGATCGAGCTCGTACAGTATTCGGGATCGAGCTTGTACAATATTCTGGATCAAGCTCGTACAATATTCGGGATTGAGCTCGTACAGTATTCGGGATTGAGCTCGTACAGTATTCGGGATCGAGCTTGTATAGTATTCGGGATCAAACTCGTACAGTATTAAAAATTATACATCTTTAATGCATGTATAAATCAGTAGCC
>JAULKM010005645.1:0-15109 GCA_032355605.1 Rubia tinctorum | reverse complement strand
ACTAGAAATGCTTACCAATTGCTCCCAAGAGTATATTTAGCCTAGATTAGCTAAACCCATAACAAAAGAACAAAAATTCATGTTAAACATAAGAGAAAAGATGAACAAATAAATGTGTTCTAGGGATTTTGAGGAGAAATTCGAGTGTAATAAATGAGGAGATGAGAGATCCGGGGCTGAAAAACAAGTTTTAAAGCAGCCCAAAAAGCGCCGCTGCATGCCGCGGTATATGTTGCGGCTCGTAATGCCTTATTTGACCTGTACTTTTGGCCCTGTTGACTTGGATGCGGGCCGCAATACATGTTTTCGCCCGTAATGGCAGATCTGGATTTTTTGGGGCTGCTTTTACTTTTTTGGCCTTCTTCTTCCACATCTTCTAATTTCTTCAATTTTTCTTCTACACTTAAACTCTTCCAAATCTGATCACTTCAACAAGATTTGAAAAATTCATAAATTAAAGAATTAGGATATAAAACACATGAATTCGTCCTAGCACCTTAATTGATAAAATATTGATTTCTTTTCAATTAAATCCCTAATCTATTGCAAAATTAGATTTCAAATGTGTAAAAATGGGATATAAATTGAGCGCATCAAAAACTCCACACGTAGACCTTTACTCATCCTCGAGTAAAAATGATCAAGGTCTAAGGTGGTTCCAAGATTTTTTACCCCATAACATATTCGAAACCTTTCCCTTGAGAATTCTTTTAACCCTAAACATGAGAGACTACCCATCCCCATATTTGTGCCTAAAAGACTCCACCCAACAAAATTTCCAAAACAATATTGCATCCAACTGAGGTGTTCAGCTTCCAAAAATAAGGTAAAAGAAGTTAAATCTACCCAAAAGTTCCCAAAGTGGCAAAATGAGCCTTCAATTTTTTTTCATTTATCTCATTTTGCCTAGGAGGCCTTCCGGATTTTCATCAAAATTTCTCATTATTTTTTCCTCACACCTCATATTTCAATAACACAATTTAGGCCTCTCATTTTTTTCATAGATCGCCCTTTCAGGTTTTCGATCTATCTGAACCCCTCATTTTTGCCTAAATTGGCCACGAGAGAGTTTTCAACTTAGGGAGCTTAATTTTTTCCATTTTCATCATTTTTTCATTTTTAAAAAAAAAACTCCTAAGAAGTTATTAATTACAATGGAACAAACTATCAATATCATAAGCATATGCTAGTAATGAGCTTAACTAATTCCCCAACCTCACACTTAAAATATAGCGTTATTCTCAATGCATATAAATGATTAAAGCATAAGTGTGGAATAAAGGAAATATGAAAATACTCATAACTAGGGCCACGAGGGTCCAACTCTTCCCTGATGACGAGCTTGCCTCTGGGCCCTCTCCTCCTGCCTGCGAATGCGATGAACCTCCGGATCAACGGAAGGGTCGATTATCTAAGGGGAACACATTGAGGAGATGATGGTGTCAATCCCTCCTCCAATCCACCGAGTCTGTGGTAGGCTATCACCACTCTGTCCTAGACTGCTAAAGGTGCTGATGGACCTACTGGAACTGCTGGCCGACATACAGCTAAAACTGGTTGAATCTGTCCTCAAACTGAGCAAGCATGTCAAGCGCTATAATGTTTTGCTGCTGGAGGTAAGCCACCTGTTGGCTCCAATTTGTTGCATCATGCTCCTCCTCGTGAGGTTTATCCTTCTGCTCCTCGTGGAAAGGTGGTTGTGACCTAGTGGTGGCTGTTGTAGATGACGGTTCTCTGTCTGTAGTGTAGCCCAAAAGTTCTTGCTATGCTCTGCGTCTGGCAGTATGAAAAGCTTGTTGGCCGGTGTGTCCTCAGTGATGGCCACCCTGTCTGGTTGGGAAGTCGCATGGATATTAAAAAAATTGCTGCCCCATACATCCAAATATAGGCATCCCGAGCATCATGCAACATCTTGGACTCGAGTAGCCTGTCAATGTCTAGGAAACAGTCATTCCTTTCTGAGACGGAATCTCCTGTGCTCAGCAGCTGTATCCCAACCTCGTGGGCAATGAGGGTCACTAATCCTCCCATACTTATCTTCCTTTTGCATGTGTTTGAAAAATGAATGCATATTTTGAGCCATAAATATATCCAGACTGGATGACCCTGTCTCGCAGACGTCATCGCCCAGAGACACTTCATAAAGGTGTTAGAACATTAAGTGACTTCGCCCTGACACAACACTGCCAATGCCAGTAAGTGATAGGCAAGCGCAAAGCTGGATAGACTATGAGGGAGGCCTTGTAAGTACTACCTCTTGCCCTACCGGTGATCGCTGGTCAAAGGGTTATCTCGCACAAACTAGGGGCATTGGTGAAATTACCAACTCCTGTCCCAAGCTCCCAAACCCCCATCCGAAAATCTCGTATAATGCCCCATAACTCACTGCATATGCCTCATTATTTAGGTGAAATAGGATGTATTTTTTACTTTCCCATACCTCCTTCTTGAGTGTGGCAAGGAACTCAAGGGTGAACCTAGTGTGGGTCAACACATGCTTGTACAGAAAATCCTCCAAACTGACCTTCTTAATAAATTGTAGAAAAGGTTGCCATAACCCCAATTTCTCATCCAAAGTGTGATGATGGGCAAACCTTTTTGAAAGCATCGTACGGTTAGGAGTGACCAAGTTTGTCCACCGTCTAGCATATTCACCTATAATGTCGGTCAACCTCACGTGGTCAACCGCAAGAGGTCGGGATGAACTAGCAACAGGTCGGGATGAACTAGCAACAACTTTGGTTCTACCCATTTTCGGAGCCATGAGATATCTAACGGCAAGAACACACTCCAAAAAAATCAATATAGATACACTATGCCACAAACTCTCAAAAAAAGTGTCACAAAGTGTCACAAAAGGTGTCACAAGGCTCAATCACCAAAATAATCACCCCCAATATGCTACTAGCTCTCCAACACTCAACAAACACCCAAAAATTGAATAACATATCACAAATGGTGTCACACGATTCCAAACTATAGCATTAAACAAAATCTCAAGAACACCCATTTTCAAAATGCTTCAAATTCACCAAGAAAGCGAGAAATGTTACCGTGGAAGTGATGGGAAGGGTGAGTAGAACACCAATATACCAATGTAAGCAAGAGAGGTTGAATTTGACAAAAAATTCAAGAACCCCTAATTTCTAGGGTTCTTGAGTTTTTAAATCTATTTTTGGGGGAATGGAGAAATATTTAGGTGTTGGGGATGTGGAGGAGTGGAAGGAGGTGGAGAGAGAAGTATTTTGGTCGGAGGAGAAGGCAGGGCGGCAGATTTCCGGCTAGTGGGTGGTGGTGGAAGGGAAGTTGGTGGTGGAGGAAATAAGAGAGGGGATCAGATGGGATCAGATGGGTGTAAGGTTGATTTGTTGGGGAAAGAAGAAATGAAATCAGGGAAAGTAAAAGTTAGAGCTGGGAATATAAGTATTTCATTGCTCGTTGCGGGCTGCAATATATGCTACGACCCGCAGTGGAAAACCTAGTTGACTGCACATTTTTTTTTTGCATTTTTAATGGCCCATTTTGGATGTGGGCTGCAGTAGGCTGTTGTATATGTTGCGGCCCGCAGTGACGAAACTGCATTTTGGCTTTATTTTCCTCAAAAATTCTCATTTTTTGCCTTCAAAATTTCTCAAGAGCATACAAAACCTTCAAAATCACAAACAAAACAAACCTAGCATAATATTGCTCCAAATTCAAAATATTTATAATCTTCAAAACAAAACAAGCACTAAGACTTATACTTAAATAAAAATATAATAAAATAACACTTGCATCGACGGAACATCCGAATATACAAAACCAAGTTTATTTAACGTCGTCGGCACTAACCAGGTCGTCGAGAAGTGTTTTCTCGACTAGTTCTGGTTGGAAACTCTTATAATAGGGCTTTAAATAGTGGCCAATTACTTGAAGACTTTATAAATCTCCTCGCTCATAATCTCCACCGTCCTATGTGGGAAAAATTCATCACGACAAAAGGGCCAATCCATTTTGACCGCAATTTGCCCGGAAATAACCGAAGGCGTGATTGGAATAGAAGGACTTTTGATCAACATCAAAGTCCTTTCTATTGATTAAACTATCATGCTTGGCCTTGGTTTTCTCCTTGTAAATTGTAGCGTTCTCATAGGAGTCATTCCGAACCTCCTCGAGCTCTTGCAATTGAAGCTTTCGGTGCACACCAGCTTCATCCAAATTCATATTGAAGCTTTTTACAACCAAATATGCTTTGTGTTCAAGCATAACTAGTAAGTGACACAGCTTCCCAAAAATTGCCCGATATGGAGACATTCCACTCGGGGGCCGTTCTAGATGCCCACAAGGCATCATCTAGCCAAACGCTTCAATCCATCTGATTTGGATTAACCATTTTCTCAAGAATTGATTTGATTTTTCGACTGGAGACCTTGGCTTGGACATTGGATTGTGGGTGATAAGCCGTGGAGGTTTTATGGGTTACCCCATACCTCTTCATCAAAGTCTCGATTGTGCAATTGCAAAAGTGGGTCCCTGGATCACTAATCACGGCTCATGGAATTCCAAACCTAGTGGTCTTTGCCTCAATCCACTTGGACACATAATCGACGACAAGCAAAATATATGTGCAACCAAAAGAATTTGGGAAGGGTCCAATGAAGTCAATCCCCCATAAAAAATCTCACAATACAGGATGCTTGTTTGTGGCATTTCATTTATCTGGGGATATGTTTCCCGTTCTTTGACACTTGTCATATGATTGACAAAACCCATAAGAGTGTTTTATCATGTGAGGCCAATAGAGACCATTTTCTAACACTTTCAAAGCAATTCTCTTGGCACCAAAATGTCCACCACATGCAGGAGAGTGACACATATTTAGAATTGAACCTACTTCACTCTCCGGGACACATATCCGTATCATTTGATCCGAACAAAGCTTCAATAGATATGGATCGTCCCACACATAGTACTTAGCCTCACTTTTCAACCTATCCCTTTGAGCCTTAGAGAAATTTGGGAAAAATTGGCAGGAGACAATAAAATTAACTAGATCGGGTTACCAAGGGTGATCCTCTCTAATTGCAAACAAGTATTCATCGATAAAATCTTCCCATATGGTCTCCCTCCTTGGCTTCTCAATAGCACTCTCCAAATCATTAATTGATGTCAATCGACTTAGATGGTCTGCCACCACAATTTCACTCCTTTTTTTATCCCTCACCTCTAAGTTAAACTCACTCAAAAGAAGTATCCATCATCAACCTAGGTTTGTCTTCCTTCTTGGTCATTAAGTGGCGAAGAGTTGCATGGTTCGTGAAGACAATAACCTTTGTACCAAGTAGGTATGACCTAAATTTCTGAAGAGCAAATACTAATAACTCTTTCTCCGTGGTGGAGTAACTGCATTGTGCATCATTAAGAGTTATTGAGGCGTAGTATATAGCATGAGGGATTCTCCCTACCCTTTGATCTAGGACCGCACCAATGGCATAGTCACTAGCATCACATAATCTCAGAAGGGAGGTCTCAATTAGGGGGTTGGATAATGGGAGTGGAAACAAGCATTGCGTTCATAGTGTCAAAGGCTCTTTGGAATTCTAGGTGAACCACAAAATTTGCCTCTTTTTGCAACAACTTGCACAAAAGGAAGACAATCTTAGAAAAGTCCTTAATTAAGCACCGTTAAAAACTTGCGTGACCTAGAAATGATCTAACATCTCTAACACTCAAGGGGTATGGTAGAGATTGGATCGTGTCAACCTTAGCTTTGTCTACCTCAAGACCTTGGGAAGAGACCACATGACCTAATAAAATGACCTTTTCCACCATGAAGTGACATTTTTTAAAGTTTAATACGAGATTGCGTTTAATGCATCTCTTGAGCACTAACAATAGATGATTTAAAAAACTATCAAAAGAATCTTCATGAACGGTGAAATCGTCCATAAATACCTCTACAAAGTGCTCAACAAACTCAAAAAATATACTAACTGTACACCTTTGGAATGTGTCGGGGCATTGAATAGACCGAAAGGCATGCACCTATAGGCAAAAATGCCAAAAGGGCATGTGAAAGTGGGTTTCTCTTGATCTTCTGGGGCTATGGCAATTTGGAAATACCAGGAATTCCCATCTAGGAAACAATAAAAATATTGCTCAGCAAGCCTCTCAAGCATTTGATTAATAAATGGTAGAGGGAAGTGGTCTTTCCTAGTTTCCGTATTCAACCTACGGTAATTAGTACGCAATTTCCACCCATTTTGTACACGAGTGGAAACCAATTCTCCCTCTTAGTTCTATATTACGGTCACACCACTTTTCTTAGACATAACTTGGGTGGGGATTACCCACTTGCTATCGGAGATGGGGTAACTCATTCATGCTAGGAGTAATTTAAAAATCTCACTTACATTACCTCCATCATTGATGGATTAAGCCAACTTTGGGGTTGCCTCATCGATTTGGCCCCATCATCTAACAAGATACGATGCATGCAAGTGGAGGGGCTAATCCCCTTGATGTCCACAATGGTCCACCCAATTGCCTCTTAAGAACCTCCATCAACCTCCCCTCTTGTTCCTTGGTAAGTTTACTCGATAATATCACGGGTAAAGTATCTCCCTCACGAAGGAATGCATACTTCAAATATCGAGTAATGGCTTCAACTCCACTACCCGTGACTTCTCAAGAGACATAGAGATTTCCACATCTTGAGGTGCATCGAGAACTTCACTAAGGGTGTCAAGAGGTAGGTTATCAACAAAATTAAGCTTTTCCATTATCCTTAAAGAATAATCATGCACTTCATTTACATCAAGATTATTTTATAAAGTAACCTTCAAACAATCCATGCCATCAATCACAAACACATATTGCACATAATTACATGGAAATAATGACCCTTACTAGGAAATTTCATGGCATCACAATTTCCCCATTATACTCCATGGTTAAACATCTACTATGCACATCGATTTTAGTTCTAGAAATTTTCAAAAATGGCCTCCCTAACAAGATAGGGGTGGAACATTTGTCATTCTCCATATCTATAACATAGAAATCCGCCAGAAAAATCAATTTATCAACCTTAACTAAAACATCTTCCACAATTCCCCAAGGGTAAGCATTAAAATTGTCGCCCAATTGGATCACTACTCCAGTTTCATGCAATTTTCCAAGATCTAGGGATTCGTATAAGGAGTATGGAATCACATTGATTGATGCTCCTGATCTAGCATGGCATTTTGTAAATTCTTACCCCCTATGATGCAAGGAATGGTAAACATGTCAGGATCATCGCATTTAAGGGGGAGTTTATTTTGAAAAAGGGCTGACACTTGAGCACCAATTTTTATCTTTTAACCATTTTTCAAATTTTTGTTTCTCCTAGGGGTACAAAATTCCTTAAGGAATTTAGTAAACCTAGGCATTTGGTAAATGGCATCAAAGAGGGGAATATTTAACTCGCACTTGCGGAAGACCTCAAAAAGAGCTTTGTTCTCATCCTTGCAATTTTTGTCTTGCAAAGCCACCAGAAAAGGTGGTGGTGGGAGGATCTTCTCGATTTCATGCTTCTCCGGTGGTTTAGTGGCCACCTCCTCGACTTCATTGTCCTTCACCACTAGCTCATCTTCTATCTCCTTCCTGACCTTCACAATTTTCTCGAGGTCTTTGGTCTCCTTTCCACTCCCCAAGGTTATGACACTAGCATTAGGAGGTTGGGGGGTTTAACTCCATTGTGATGGAAGTTTTCCAGAATCCCTAGCTTCCAATCGGACCATGGAGGATGCTATTCGACTAAGTTGGATTTCCAAACTCTTGAACCTCTCAGAAGTGCGGTCCTCCATGTTTGTGATTCTAGATGTGGTTCAATTTTTCAAGTTAGTAACCATATTTGCTATAGCATGCATGAGCTTCTCATGCTCCGACCTTGGTCTTCCTCCTCGAAGGTTAGGTGACCCTTCATCTCTTGGGTAGGGTTGTTGTGACACTCGATTGTGCCCTTAATTTCCTTGGAATTGGGGTTGCCCTCCTTGATTTGGTTTGATTGCCCAGCTTGATCATCTCTCCACATAAAGTTTGGATGGTCCCTCAACCCGGGATTATAAGTCTTGGAGTACGAATCATATTTCTTCTCATAGCCTTGTCCCCTTTGGAAACCTTGGCCACTTTGGTAGATTCAATTCCCTTAGAACCCTTGGCCTTATCCTCCTAGATAACCCATTTCCTTAGCCTCTTCATCTTGGATTTGAGGACATGCATCGATGGGATGTTCAAACGCACACACCCCACAAGCCTTGACTTGATGCATCCTCCCCTTCATTAGCTCCTTCATCATGTAAGCTAAGGCTTGCACTTGCTCCTCAAGTTTAGGGGTTTCTGGATTTGAAGGTTCTTGTACCCTTGTTCTTTCTCTCATACCTAATTGTCTAGTCCCGTTGGCCATATCTTCAAACAATGCCATGGCCTATTTAGGGCTCTTGTTGGCAATCGACCCATTGCAACCAGTATTGATCATTCTTATATCTTTAACGGATAATCCATAAAAAAATAGTATAAAATATCTCCTTCCCTGTATGGGTGGTAGGGAAACTAGCTAGCAACCTCTTGAACCTCTCACAATATTTATATAAAGATTCACCCGAATATTGGGAGGTGTTTCTTAGCTCCTTCTTCAAACCCGCCGACATAGATGCCAAAAAAGAACTTCTCTAAAAACTTCTGCTTCATGTCCATCTGTGATGTTATACTTCTCGAGGGGAGATAGTACAACAAATCTTTGGCCGCATCCTTCAAAGAGAAAGGAAACGCTCTTAGATTGAAATTATCCTCTGAAACTACGGTTGGCTTCATATTCATGATCACAAGGTGGAACTCGGATAGTGCTTGTTCACATCCTTTCCACTCATCTCATGGAAAGATGGTAGACAATGAATCATCCCGGACTTGAGCTCACAAGTGACATTTTCCTGAAGAGAAGGGAAGATGATGCAAAGTGGTTGAATCTCTAGATTAGTAGCCATGAGCTTCCTCAAGGTTCTAGTATCATCCACCATAGCTGGTGTACCTATTTCGGTTGGTGTTTGAGTACCTTGGCTAGCAAAACAAGCTAGTCTTCTTGCTCTTCGGAGTGTTCCTGAAAGATCAGGATCGTAGTGCAAGAGTTCTTGTCTATTGGTATGAGTATTGACCATAAACCAAGAACTAGAGCAATGAAACCTTATCCCAAGTAGAAATCACAAAAGCAAGCAAAGGTCAACAACAAACAAGTAAAAATACAAAACACACATAAAGAACTACACTAACAATTTAACAAAATAAGCCTTGTTCTCGGCAAATACGCTAAAATTTGGGAGGTCATCGTGTTATATCTCAGGGATAGTATTTATAGGCCCTAATTATGGCTAACTACTAGAAAGTAGTTAGTGGCAAGTTGGGGTCGTCCACAAGGAAAAGGGGGTTCTATCGAGTGTTGAATGTAATTAAAAACACACGAAGAAGTCACTCTACGTGTGTGGTAACCAAGTTGGGGGTTTTTGATTTTTTAAAACACTACGGCTACTTTAAACAACTAGCTTAACAAACCATTATAAATAACTATGTAAAAACGATCACAACTAGCACGGGGATATGTAATTAATATGATAACGAGTCTTGAGCGCAATTGATTTACATTTCTAGTCATCCTTTGATCATCGATTAATTATCCTATTTTTATGCATTAACCACATACTGTGGAGAAGTTATCAACACCTTTCAAGTGAAGATATTTCTCGCCTCTCCTAGATTATAGTTAGAGTGGGCGATAGGAGACACACGATAATTCTTACCATCGGGTCACCCTAGACGATCAGCGTCATAGACTTCCCTGAGAATAGCAATAAACATGGAGACCCAATACAACTAACAAAATATCCTACAAGTGATAAATATTGGGATAGCACAAAAATATCTATTAATAACGACTACGCGAATCGACATTTATGCTAATTGTTATTAGTGAGCCACATTGATAGTTAGTCAAATCCATTCAAATTCATCTTAAATCTAAGCAATTTCATCAATCAATAATCATAATTAGTTGTCACGCCCAATTATAACCTAACATCAACTAACGATAATCACATTTACAAAAAGTCAAAGTCTTCCAGATTGACTAAAAACCTAGCAAATAATTAACCCACAATTATCAACTAGTTGATCATCCTATCCTAAATCATGTATTAATCACACATGAAAGCACAAAATATACTTGATAATCAAAGCACAAAATAGGATAAACAAAATCTCACAAATTCATACTAGAAATGCTTACCAATTGCTCCCAAGAGTATATTTAGCCTAGATGAGCTAAATCCATAACAAAAGAACAAAAATCCATGTTAAACATAAGAGAAAAGATGAACAAATAAATGTGTTCTAGGGTTTTTGAGGAGAAATTCGAATGTAATAAATGAGGAGATAAGAGATTTGGGGCTGAAAAACAAGTGTTATAGCAGCCCAAAAAGCGCCACTGCAGGCCGCGGTATGTGTTGCGGCTCATAATTCCTTCTTTGACCCGTACTTTTGGCCCTGTTGACTTGGATGCGGGCCGCAGTACATGTTCTGGCCCGTAATGGCAGATTTGGATTTTTTGGGGCTCCTTCTACATTTTTGGTCTTCTTCTTCCACATCTTCTAATTGCTTCAATTTTTCTTCTACACTTGAACTCTTCCAAGCCTGATCACTTCAACAGGATCTGAAACAATTAATAAATTAAAGAATTAGTATATAAAACACATGAATTCATCCTAGCCCCTTAATTGATAAAACGTTGATTTCTTTTCAATTAAGTCCCTAATTTATTACAAAATTAGATTCCAAATGTTTTTAAAAAGGGCTATAAATAGAGCACATCAAAAGCTTAACGTGAAGATGTGTTTGCCTTTAGTTGAAAAGATAACTGATAGAATGAAGAATTGAAGTGCAAGTTTGTTGAGTTATGCTGGCAGATTGAAACTAATAAGGAGTGTATATTTTTTATTGTGAACTACTGGAAGCAAAACTTCCTTATGCCAAAAAAGGTTTTGAGACATAAGAAGCGATGTGTAGGTTATTCTTGTGGAGTGGAGGCAAAGAAATTACAAGGAAATCTCCATTGGTATGGGAGAAAATATGCTCACCAAATAAGGAGAGTGGACTGAATATCATATCGCTTATGGAATGGAATGAAGCAAACATGTATAAAATGCTGTGAAACTTATGCAGGAAAGTGGATAGATTATGGATAAAATGGATTCATTCTTATTACATAAAAGAGGGAGATGTTATGGGTGCAAGGTTTTCCAGTTCTTGCTCGTGGCTGATGAAAAATCTGGGTAAATGCATAGCCAAATCGGATGGAGTGGAAAGTTGGGAGAAGCTGAAAATGGAAAGAAGTTCAAAGTGAGAATGATGTACAAGGAGTTAAAAGGGGAACAACATGAGGGGGTGAAAATGAATAAGCTGTTTTTTAATAACGCGGCAAGACCAAGGGAGAAATTTACGCTATGGATGGGATGCCACAACAGATTACCAACAAAAGAGAGGCTGAGAAAAATTGGGATAGCACTGGATGAAAGTGTCAGTTTTGTGATGCGTAGGAAAGCATGCAACACCTCCTCTTCGGACGTAGTAGAACGAAAATACTTTGGGTGTCTATACTCATGTAGATAGGCATTGATAGAGAACTGCAGGATTGGGAATAAGAGAAGTAGTGGCTAATTCAGAAAACATAGGGAAAAGAATGGAAATCGATGATGATAAAGTTAGCAGCAGCGGGGACAATGTATGGTTTTTAGAAGAAGAGGAATGATGATTGTTTTGGAAATGTAGCTCAGATTACAGGTATAGAAAACAAAATCATAGAAAACGTTGTGTATAGGACCTGGATGTATCCGAAACTAAAAGTTAAATGCCTACAGTTTATGATGTAATAGGAGTATATGGAGGGAAAGGATATCATATATGTATAGCTGCAATTTTGGCAGTGAAAGTAAAACCATTCCAAAGGCGACCTTCAACCCCGTCTTCACATATGCCTATGAAAAGGCGATTTTCCCCAAAAGTTTGTCTTGTGATTATTATTTAAATAGTGTAATGCATAAACAATAATTTTAAAATGTACATTCTACATATATATGATACACATTTATAACACCCTGGAGGAAATTGGTTACTGAAATTTTATGCTAAAAATTAATTACTTTTATCGAAAATATAGAAAGGGATTATATTCTGTATTATTATGTTCGGGAAATCAATCCTTTTGTGCAAAATTAAGATAACAAAAGAAAGCAAAAAAGGAAGAAACACGGATTTTTAACGTGGTTCACCAGTTTGGCTACATTCACGAACATGCATGGATTTTATTTCAGAAGGGTTCACAGTATACAGATTCAGATGTGGTGAAGTTTAGACCAGGACAAATGTCTAACAACTCACAGCTGTTACAGAAACTAACTCTCCCTGTTTATAAAAGTATATCGATTTTTCAGTTGTTCGCCATTAAGCAATCTCTTGAATAGGACATTAACCTGGCTAATGAATAGCTCACCGTTACAGACTCTTGATTTCCTTATCTGATTCATTAATTTGAATTTGAGGAGACACCAACAATTCCCCCTCGACTCAAAATCCAATATACAGAACAGAGAGCAAAAACAGAATAAGATTCAAAATAGTCTCACTTGACTTGAATCTTGTAACAGTCAGATGCAAACAGACGGATGTACCAAACGTACAATGATTTTTTTAGACGTACCAGATGCATGGTAATCATACCAGATGTACTAGACAACTACAGATGCATGAAAGAAGTGTCAAACGGATGTACCAAATATACTAGATCCCACCATCTGAATAAATCCAATTAAAATAAATCTAAAGAGAATGGATTTATTTAACAGAACAAGCTCAATCCATAAAAAATGGTTAACACAACCAAGTCACGAAATAACAGCTGCAGCAGATTTATTTCCCAAATTCATCAACAGAACTGTGATCAACGTGCGGCACACCAAAGAGGTCACGACAAAACATGATGAATCTAACAAAAATATCATGCTGCACCAGGAAAACAAAAAAAAAAAGTAGACCAACTGCCACCTAGATGAATTAATCACCAATAAAACCAAAAAGATTACCCAGCAAAACTAATCAACCCAGCAAACGGTGCCAGACATTGATCCCCTTCTCGAACAGCAACAACAGAATTATTTTCTATTATCTTGAACGGAAGCTCCAACAATAACACCGATATCACTTGTTGGGGAAATCAATTATTTTGCACAGAATTAAGATAACAAAAGAAAGCAGAAAGTAAGAAACACAAAATTTTAATATGGTTCACCAATTTGGATACATCCACGAATAAACACAGATTTTATTTCAGAAGGGTTTACAGAATACAAACTCAAATGTGGTGAAGTTTAGACCAGAACAGATGTCTAACAACTCACACTTATTATAGAAATTAACTCTCCTTTTTTATAAGAGTATATCAGATTTTCAGTTGCTCGGCGTTAAGCAAACTCTTGAATAGGACATTAACCAGCCGAATGAATAGCTCATCGTTACAAACTCTTGAATTCATGAACTGATTCAATAATTGAAATTTGCCGAGACACCAACACATTATGCGATCTTATAAGCAAGTACAATGGCAACTGAACACCTACTTTTATAAAAATCAAATAAACAATTACAACTTCTATTGGAATGTTGAAATTCATGAATTATTATAGAGAAAATGTCCAAATTAGTACATGTTTAAGTGAAGTTCACAATTTGGTACCCACTTTTAAAACTGTTTTGAAGAGGTACATATTTTTCATTGATGTTCAGAAAATTTACTTTTTAGTTAAAAGTTGGTACCGTTGTGGCACATTTTTTAATCCAAATTGGTACACGTCTTTTTCTAAAATGTATCAATTTGAGACATAACTGAAAAAGTTGATACCTTTAAATGACATATTCAAAATTTGGATACCAACTTGTGAATTTTGATTTAAAATGGGTACCATTTTGGACAATCTCTCATTATTAACATGAGCTCGGTTACTTCCTTCGTGCCTCTGTATATAACATTTTTTTTGTATCGTTTCTTTATATCGTTTCTTTTACTCATTTTGCATTTTACTTTCTAAATTCAATTTCATCCATTCATTTCATTCGCTTAGATCCAAACATGTAAAACTATGATTTCATATAACAGAGGGAGCAATAGTATTCATTCACGACATACAAACAAGAAGCATCACCATAAGCTTAACTAGTAACGGAAACCTATCAACCAATTTACTTTTTCTTTTTAGAATCGAAATCATTAGTGATGTTCGGGAATCAAACTTTATAATAATTTGAATGAACTAAAAACATTAACTTGATATAGGATAGTCTCCCATAAAATAGAGGTACTGAACCAAAAGTTCTAAAACAAACGGTGTAACATATGATGACCTAGTCTTCCATAGCTGTGAAATCATTATGCAAACTCAATATAAATTCACCAAACGAAATACCGTTTTGAGCCAGTGTCCCAACTCAAAACAGTCACAATAGCAAGCAATAGATTTGGCCGTGCTGAAAAGATACGCCAACCGCACAAAATGTGATTGGTTAATTTGGTCATACAAAAATCTCTAACTCGTACCAGATTGGATGACCGAAACACATCAATCTAGAGACAACTTGATCGGCCTAAACCATCCAAAATAGTCGAAGTCTACAAATCTCCTATACCTCACATGGGATCGCCAAAAGTCGGTATTAAAAGATGACTTTTGACTTAGATTTCTCCTAAACCAACTTGAAGAGTAGATTGGAAGCTAACACGATGTTATATAATAAAAGATAGCTAGAAAAATCAAATTCGACTGAGATTTTTGGACCTAAAACTCATAATAAAAACAAAACTCATTTTTAAACCACCTTTTTATTGCAATTTAGTCAGAAATACCTAATCGACCAGCGAAAAATCTAAAAATACTAGGCAAAGTCTTGAGAAAGACGGTCTTTCCATAAGTTTATGGAAAGACGAGGTTTAATTAGAATAATAAAAGGTAAAAGATCTTTGTTGCAATATTAAAGTTTTATTATGCAACGTGTA
>JAULKM010005627.1:0-15111 GCA_032355605.1 Rubia tinctorum | reverse complement strand
AAGGGAGGTAAGTTAAGCCGACGACATTAAATAAACTTGGTTTTAATTATCCAGAGAGTCATTCATGATTTTTCGTTGATTTTAGTTCAATCTCAATTTCTGTCATTATTTTCTTCATGATTTTGCTTTGTTTTTTTACGGTGGTGTTTTGATATGATTTTGCAGGAAATGTGCAGTGTAAGAAGGCTTGGAAAGTTGGTAATTTTTGGAATATGTTTTGAGTGGAAAACCTTGTATGTTACGAGCGCAAAGGATTGCGATAGACAGAACGCGAAGGATCGCGACTGACACATCGCGAGTCCAAACATTTGCAATCGCGACAGACTATCACGAGTCACCACAGACCTGTCGCGAGTCATGATGGAAATTAGGTAAGAATTCTGAATTTTGCAACTTCCATGTCCAAATATTCCCGATCGCGATGAAGGCATTGCGAGTTATGACGGACCGTCGTGAGTCGAGATAAGCTCCTCGCAATCACGACAGAAATCAGATAAATTTGTCCATTTTGTAAATTCGAAGAACAAACATTCGCGAGTCGCAGCGCCCTGTCATGAGTCATGACAATTTTTGTTACGAGTGCCACATCAGGCAACTGATCATTTTCTTTTCAACCCATCGTCATGACTTGCGATGCCCTCATCGTGCTGGCGACCCTGGTCTTATGAAAGGGAAATTTTATCACAAGAACAATTCAGTTCTGCCCATTCCCTTTCGCTTCCACCACTCTTATCACCTGCGCCACTCTTCGCCACTCTCCGCCGCCACACTCAGCCGAAATTAGCCATAAATAGCTTCCGGATCATTCCCTCTCACCTATCTCTCACAGATTTCCATCCCAAATCATCCAAACTCCCCACAAACCATCAAAAACCAAGAAACCCTAAATTTTGGAAAATTTTGAAATTTAGGGTCAATTTTATTGTGGGTTCGATCAATTCTTCATCCTTAGCTTCAATTCGGTAACATTCTTCAACCTTATGCTCTTTAATTTCTTTATCACTTTGAATTCATTATTTGTGATAAGTTGGGAAATTTGAAGAATGTTAGTTTTGATTGATTAATGTAAATATGATTTTTGTGAATATATTCATTAATTAAACTGATATTGATGACATGACTATTAGTTTTATGCATTTTGGTTGTGATTTTGGTATAATTTGGGCTATTGTTCTGATTTTTGGCTGTGAATTGTGTTATCATTTGGAGTTGTCATTCTAATGTTGGTTGTAAATTATGATGTTTGGTGTTGTGATTTTAACGGAAATTCTGGCTTAGCCTTTAGGATGTAAATTAGGCTGTTATTTTGATTAAGGTTATAATTTTGGCTGTCATCCTAGCTATAATTTAAACTTAGATTGTGATTTAGTTTGGCTTTGATTAGGTTACTTTTGCCTTCTTTAGGTTAGTTAAATTTGGCTACATTTTGACTTCAGTCTAGTTTTGCTTAGGACATATAGCTTTATTTTTTCGGCATAGCATAGTTAGAATTATATTTAGGGTTGTCATATGCACATGGACTTACATGCATTTTTCTTATTGCTACGAGTTGCATATTACTTAGTGTAAATATTTTCTTTTGAAATAACATCTGAGTTTTTATTGCATCTCTTATTTCCTTGTGCACCTGATGTGTTTGTGTATTGCATAGATATGGCCCCGAAGAATAGAGCTAGAGCAGGTTCTTCTTCCCCACCCCCACCTCCTCCTCCACCACCTGAGCCTGCACCTACACATGTCCCGGATAGATTTTTAGGACTGGGTCGGATCACAGGCGCTTATGCTCAGCGGTCGGACACTTTGTCCACCAGGAAGATTCAGGAGACCTGCTTCAGTTATGAAGCATCTTTGGATGCCCTACAACTCAATGAGCCGGTCTTATGCCTCTTTGAGAGGTTTTCTATCCTGAGAAACGCCCACATATCAGAGGTACACCCTTGATTTTCTATCCATTGTCAAGACCTATACTGGGGTGGATGGGGTAACGTGCGAGAGGTTTATTCGCTTCCACCTGAATGAATGCTCCTATGAGACGAGCCTCTATGACATCGAGGCAGATTTCAGGTGGGACACCGCAGAGATATATTGGAGGAGAGTTTCTTGTTCTGGTACATTATCACCAAGAAGCCCCAAAATGTTTGGGACAAGAAAAACACCATCATTCATCCGGAACTTCGGTATGTGCACCGCCTCTTATCCTCCACTATGTTTTGTTGTGCTGAGGCAACAAATGTCCCCAATGATGATATCTAGTTTTTATGGGAGGTGACCAGTAAGGGGACGGGATTCGGAGCCTAGGCAGATTTGTGGGTGACTAGGATTTTGGAGATGGCAAAGAAGGATAAGGGTGAGATTCTTTTCAGGGGTATGATTACACTTCTTGCAGAGCATCTGGGCATTGAGTTACCGGATGGCCTTAAGAGGCTTAGTCGAGGATTAGCTTATCGCTTCACATAAACCCGAATGGTAAACTTTTATTTGATCAAGACCACCTATAATCCGCGGTCATTCCAGTGGTTGTACGAGGCTGGTAGTGTCCTTTTCATGAAGCTTCCACAGTCCTAACTTACAAAGATGGAGTGGGACACATCGATGACTGATTTTGCAATTAAGCCAGATCAGGAGTGCAGACTGGGATTCGATAGAGAGCTTTAAAACATCCCCATTCACTCTGATGAGGGTGTCATACCCTTTTCTATAGATCCTCCACAGGAGGACCCGATGCAGCCCCATTCACCACAACTCTCTCCGCATCGCCCTCAGCTGAACCCTATTTAGAAGGGGTAGAGCAGCCATAGCTACCATCAGCAGCCTCTAGCAAACTCGATCTCTCGGCTGCACAACATGATGTATGACCACAATTTGTACATGTCGCAGACCCTCTTGGACATGGATGAGGAGATCGACCAATTCGCTTTCGCAATGTGGGACATGAGAGCACAGGCCGGTGGCCCCACGGGACCGGATAATCAATCAGCTAGGTACAGGGAGAGGCGTATGAGGAATGGGACATGGATGGCCGAGTACCAGCAGCGATACAGAGATGGTGGTTCTTTCTCCCATCAGGGATAGTGAGCATTTTCCTTTTCGTACTCCAGCACTTCGTTTTGTACGTTGATATACATTGTCGATTGCCCTAGCTTTAATACATTGAGGGCAATGTATAGTTTAAGTTTGGGGAGGTTTATAGTTGTTGGCTTTATTTTGCTGGCTTTATTTTGCATTTGGAATTGCACATTTTCATTTCGGATGATTTATTTTTGGGATTTATTTTGGGATATTTGATAATTTAGATTTTCTTTATGATATTTTTCTTTTGATAGACTTTAGATATTATGGATAAATCCATTGCTTTTGGAAATCTTGAAAAAAACAAAAACAATAAAAATAAACCCGATAAGTTGAAAACCCGAGAGGGAAATTTAGGCAACATTGGGAGCCCTGGATAGGTCGAAAACATAAAGGGTAGCCTAGGAAAAAATGAGAGGCTAAATGTGAATGATATGTGAGCCTAAGAAACATGATGTGTGGCTAGGATGAAAACCCGAAAGTGAACCTAGGCAAAATAAGAGAAATAGAGAAAAGGAAAATGAAATTTTATTATTATTTACTCATTTGTTTGCGTTGGAGTAATAAGGTTGTAGTTAAAAATTGGTTGATCGGGTATCCTAACATCATGGAACTTCTTGGGATTGGGTAAGTTTGCGGGGAAAACAGAGGAAGGTATGAAATTCTAGATTCTTGGTAGACTTCGTTTTTAGTTACATATATTGGTATGAAGTGAAGCTTATGTTTGAAAATTTGATACTTGGTTTATAGATTCACTTGATACCATTGACTTTTGGAGAATATCAATTCGGGATTAGAAAACTATGGAATAGGGAATTGATAGTATATATGGGTGGATTTAGGAATAAGGGTTAGGTGTGATATAAACGTTTGGGGAATTATCAAGTTGAGAGTTTTTGTAAGATTTTGATTTGGGGGAATATTAATATTAAGATATGGACATGTGAGATTGTTCCTATGCTTGAATATTTTCTTACTCGAGGACGAGTAAGGTTCAAGTGTGGGTATATTTGGTTTGTCCATTTTATATAATTATTTTGGGATCTTTTGTACTCATTTTCATAGCCTTTTGTGCTTTGAATACTCTATTTTACCTTGAAATTCTATTACTAGAGTTAAGAGCGACCTCCTCGCTTTTGTCACTTTTAATAAGTATTTTGTGAGACGAGATAATTGTTGAAGATTTGAAGACCTTGAAGACTCCATTTTGAAGACAATGAAGACTTTGAAGACCCGAAGAAAGGAAGAGGAGACAACTACACTAAGGCCAAAGAGAAGAAAACATCATTTGAGAGAAGAGTACTCTGTCCGTCGCGAGTCCCGACGAATGTGTCTCGATCGCGACAATATTCTGCCCATCGTGAGTCCCGATGAATGTGTCACGATTGTGATGGTACTCTGCCCGTCGCGACGAATGTGTCGCGAGTCGCGACGGTCGGCGGACCAGATTTACGTTTTGATCTTTTTGTACTATAAATACTCATAACTTTTCTATTTCTTCAACAACTCTTCTTCCCTGATTCCAGACCTGAAAACCCAAGTTTTTCCATCTTTTATACCTTAGTTTATTCTTGAATTTATGTTTGATTTTCTTTTTATAATTAGTATGGGCTCTAGTAGCTAAACATAGCCTTGGGGAAAATTGATTAAGGATTCCAAACCCATGTTTTGAGGTCTATTTTAAACTATTTAATGTCCTGCTATTGTTTATTTATTGTGATTAAATTGGGTTGTTGAATCCATTAATGATTATTGGAAGTTTGAGTATATGAATTGCTTGCATTATTATGTGTTGTAGTTTTGAGAAAGTAGCTAATTCTCCCTATATTTGATATTAAATCCAAGAGCACGAGTTAGATATTTTTATGTTGTTCATGAAGTGATGAATGCTAGATAAATGGGATAATGTAGAATTCGTTGCCATATTTTTTTGTGTGTAGCAAATGAGAGGGGTTTATGGACGTTGAACGTTCTTGACTAATCTTGTGTGAATGCATGAATTGGTTCAATGCTTAGACACGGTGTAGTATTTATCAGGGTTACCAACCTTGTTGATTCTTTGTACTTAATGCCATTAATGGGAAACCTTTAGGCGTTGAATGACTAAAGGGATCATTAGTGAGGTTTAGCGAGAGATGTCGAATTAGTGTCTATTGCTTAATTAGTAGATTCGTATGGTTTGATAGATTAACTTGTCTTTAAATTGTTAACTTATAAAACCAATCCTAAAATTCCCCTCTTTACGTGCTTTTATATGTATGCATATATCTATATCTAGCTTAGTATTTACCATTATATTAGCAAACACTTGGAAATATCCCTTGTCTCTGTGGACGACCCCGACTCGCCACTATCTACTTAGTTGTAGTTAGTAAGAAAAAATGGCTTAAAATAGTGTCTTTGAGAGGTACGACGATGACCTCCCAGGACGTGAAACGAGGTAATCTTCCACCATTTTTATTAGTATTTCATTAATACTATTACAATAAACATTATGAGAACAATAATTTACACCACATAGAATCATAAGAAATATCATATTCTTTGTTTTTATGAAATAAAAAGATAATTAAATTCCACCCATCAAATTTTAAAAACTGTTAGTACATGGCCTTAAGTAAATTGTAGATGATTACTTATAAGCATAAAGGTTCATTCTGAAGAACTTATGGATGTCTATGTGGATAAGGACCGGTTTCTTTATTACCCTCAGTTATTCTAAGTTCAACTGACAAAGTTTCTTTTCGAGATGATCATAATTGAGTTTGGGACAATCGGTGAACTTTTTAATTTTTAAACTTAGGTCTCTCCAAGAAAGTGGGAGAAGTCAAAATGCAAAAATGGAGATAACATTTTGTTATTCACATTTCCAGGACAATGTTGTTCCGATTTGATCATTAATAGGTCGACGGAAGGGGCCACAATCTTAATATGGAGGATTTTATTATGATTTTTTAAAAAATAATTAAACCTTGGCTCTTATGTACAATGTTGCAAATGTGTCGCATAAAACGAACCTCAAACCGACCCCATACCAACGTCAGTCAACCAAAAATTTCCAACGAAAACCAAAAATTTGAGCTAAAATTTCCTCCCAACCCTTTTTCATGTCAATAATATTCAGCACCAGCACCCATTTTTCTATCTCCAACACACTTCCTCCAAACCCAAGTCCACACCATCCTTTCCATTCAAAAAATTGCGAAAATTAAAGAGCTCAATCAAATATCTTCTCTCAAACATGAACAAGTATCCGAGGATGGAGCATCTCCATGTACAAATTAATTGAGATAGTTTTCCATCCATTGCATGTTCAGGTTGCAATTTTATTAATAGAAACACCTTATCGATGTTCTATAAACCGGCATCAATTTTTTTGCAACATTGGCCACTCAAAACGACGTAGTATTCATTAGCCTTCACATGAGCAGGCAGATGACGTGGGCACCAAGATCATGCGATGTCGCAAACTAGCGGCTGCGATGTCGCAAACTAGCGGCTGCGATGTCGCAAACTAGCGGCTGCGATGTCTCTCCTCACTGTGAGAAAAATGACCTATTATTTCACCCCTTTACCTCATTTGTTTTGCTAACATCAAATAACTTAGGTAAAAAGTTCTTTTACTTTGGTTATTTTTTTCGAAGTAAAAGACACTATTTACCCTGAGGTGAAAAATTGACTTTTTACCTCGATTCTATTGAAACTGAGGCAAATGATTTTAAAATTGAAGTAAATAGTATGACCGATGTATGTGCTACGTCGGTAGAGTGGGTCTGATCAAGCAATAGGAGTAATTTGTGGCATGACCGACCTCGCACTCTTGATCAGGTTAACATATTGTTAGACGGTGGCTTGGAGCGACGTCACATTAGTCGGGCTTTAGTTTTTAAATTTGGTTCTAGTGATCAAATTCAATCATAAAACCCAAAAGTTTTCTCCCCATTTTAGTATGCTTCTTCAAAAACCAAATCCACATCAGAGAATTGGAAGCTAGTCGATTTATTGGACCGGCTCTCTTCTTTTTTTCCATTTTTGCATTGCTTTATAAGAAGAAATATATTCAAGACTCATTGACTAATATCATTTATTTAAAGTAATTGTTTGATATATCCAGGATTCAGTATCATGTGCTATATAATAAATGAATATATAATTGACCAACAAGGTTTATATCAATCAAACTTTGGTTATTTTTTAACGTGTATATATATATATATTGGATTTAATGACACGTGAGTACCAAATTATAGTAATTGATATTTTAAATAAAATTTTAAATTATTTTTGTTACTGTAAAGACAAATTTATGAATAGTATTAGTGAGTTAGATTTGTGATTAATTCCCCTCCCTCTCTATAAATATATATAAAGAAAATGTATGCAAAGGTAATATTGATAAAGTGTCCGCATTAATTTTTTCTATGTACTCGTGGAAATTAAGGCTATCAATTGTATTTATTAGCGTCTTTAACTGCAGAAAAAATTGATTATGCGTGCCTGAGCCATGTATCGTGCGGCAAATAATTGTTCCTTGCTACTTCAACAAAATCCCCCGAATTGAAATTTTTAGTTAATAAATTATAAAAATACTATGATTTATATATGTACGAGTAAACTATACGTATATTGTTAATGGTGTATTTATTATTTTATTTAAAAATTTCACCAAGGAATTTAGCTCCAACTTCAAAGCGTTTGTGAAGATCGGGAAGCTAAAGGAGATATGTGCTCCATAACTTGAACCAACTCAATAGATCGCATGCTTTAGATGGATTAAAAGGAAGACATGGTCGAAAAGCTATTCTTTTAGGGAAAAAAGGAGAGAAAGAAGAAATGGAAAGTAACGACGGAGTGTAATACTTCCTCCATTTTTTTAGTATTCGCACATCTACCATTTAAGAATGATATTTTTATTCACATATTCCTTTTAAGGTTAATGTTAAATTGTTTTCAACCAACAATTTGACATCTAATTGATAAATAGGCCACGCTTTAGCGGCTGTAAAACAAATAAAATTCAAACAGTTACTAATTTGGGAACTGGTGAAGATAACATAGAATAATCCACAGTTTTCTTCTGATTATATTCCTTGTCCATAAGTCTGGCTTTTTATCTTTCAATAATGCCTTTTGAATTGTGTTTCAGCTAAAAACCTCATTTGAATCCCATGGCCTTTTTACTCTTTGGGTAGATCAACCATGATCTAAGTTTTGTTTGATTCAAGACCATTCAATTCTTTCTGCATAGCCAAAATTCATTCAAGTTGAGTGTTGGGTTCTTAGTAAGCTTCTGAATCTTTATTTATTCTAACAGAACTTGAGAACACCATAAGGTCTTGAGTGGATAGAGAAAAAGAGGATTGAATCAGAAAAAAATGGTGGGGGACTGATCAAAAGTCTAATTTGTGATATAATTAGTCAACTAAGTTGGTTTCTATATGACTCTCCATGGTAGTATTTAAGGATCTATAGGAGGTGGATTAGGGTGGTTCAAAGTAGGTTAGTATAATATTATAATGGGTAGGAAGTATTAGTGTTATGAGTAGGAATATGGTCCGAGTAAAGTTCTCAAATCTCTGATCCATGGTCCTGATCAGTGTGATCAGGATATAGGTCAGTGACAGATTCCTCTATGTGAATTTGGTTTTGGATTAGTGAAGATGGTTTCATAAAACACCATATCTCATGAACTGAAAAATTTACAATCCTTAAGATCATATAGCATGCATGTCTTTTGGCCTTATGCATATCAAATGAATACACATCTTCTTGCCATGCGCTCAAATATTTCCATAAATTATTCACAAGGAGTCTTCCATGACATCATAGGTGAAGGGAGCCAATTTATCAAGATGGTTCTAGTAGGATACAATCTCCCCAAAATTTCATTGGGATCCTAGACTTAAATAGCAATGCTCTTACCAGCTCAAGTATGTACTTATATTTTATATCTGTAAGAGGAGAGATTAGGAGTGAAAACACTTGATAGGATTGCATTATATTGAAGTGAATATATACTGATACATCACTACAATTATGGTAATACAACAATGCATATATGACAACAATAGACAACCAACTAATCTTATAATTGCTAGACTTGGCAAATGAGTCTTTTCGGTCTGGTTTGGGTGAAACCCAGTATATTCGGGTATGATTTGGTAGATTGTTTTGTGTTTAGGTATCGGGTTTTGATCATGTGTTTTCGGGTTCAGGTGTTATTCAATAGTTTTGAAAATTATAAGATCAGATTGGGTTTGGTTCTGGTTGTTTCAATTTTGGGTAATTTAGGGTATACATTTTTTTTTAATCAAGTTCAGGACGGATTTGGTGGTTGTTTCAGTTTCAAGTACGATTCAGGCATACGTTTTTTGAATCGGTTGTTTAAGTTTCAAGTACAATTAAGGCATACGTTCTTTTAATCGGGTTCGACTCAGATTTGGTTTGAATCAATTTGGTTTTGTTACTTTTCGGGTACATCATCTTTTGGGTCAAGTTTGGTCGGATTCCGATATA
This sequence comes from Rubia tinctorum, assembly GCA_032355605.1. Classification (NCBI taxonomy): domain Eukaryota; kingdom Viridiplantae; phylum Streptophyta; class Magnoliopsida; order Gentianales; family Rubiaceae; genus Rubia; species Rubia tinctorum. The sequence goes on along the minus strand of JAULKM010005627.1, from coordinate 5,526 downwards.
TTCAATTCAGATCTTGATCAGATTAATATAGCAAATATGTCATTATAATGAAAAGAATAGTTTTTTAAAATATATTACTTTTCTAAAACACTTTCTCGATGAACTAATCTCTTATATATACATGAACATATTGTCAATTTTTTAAATATATACTTACACGTTATTATTAAAAAAAATTAAGTTTGTGTTTTTAGTTTGTGAATATACATATATTATATTCACGTTAAACAGTCACAATACATTTTTAAAATAATACTCTATTAAACTTAGATAACAAAACATTTTTAAAAAATTTAAAAATATTATTATATAAATAATTATTATGATATATGTTTACTGTTATGTTTCCTTAACAATAGTTATGTATGTGCGTATATTTATTTAATAAAATTTTAATTGATATAAATTTTTGAAAGAGTTGACTTTATCTAATTTACTTATTGTAAATTTTTTATAAAAGGATATACTCTTACGAACCCATGTTTTTATGTGCAATTTTAAAATCCACTTAAGCAGATGGGGAATAAAAAAATGTTGTTGTGGGGAGTTGAACCAGATACCTCTTTAATTTAAATAAATCATTTAAACAACAAATTCACTAACTTTTGTTTAATTTTTTTATAAACAATAATTTCTAATACTTGGAAATGTATAAATTAAAATAGTTCATCTGTTTTAAAATATGTTAATAATATATAAATAATTATTATTATAAATGTTTGTTGTTATATTTCATTAGTAATAATTATATATATGTGTGTCTTTTATTTAATTAGATTTTGATTAAAACCACCTTAGTAGTTGGGGAAAAAATATTGTTGCGCCGAGTTGGACCAGTGACCTCTTAAATTTTAGAAAATAATTTAACCAACAAATCCACTAATTTTTTTTGATTTTTTCACAAATAATAAGTTGTAATACTAGGAAATGTACAAATTAAAATAGTCAACATGTTTTAAAATTTTAAGATGTGTTAATAATAATATTATTATATAATTAGTTGTTATTGTATGTCTTCATTTTTATCATTCATTAGTAATAATTATTTATGTGTTTTAAATTTAATCAAATTTTGATTGATAACTTTTTGATAAAGTTTATTTTATCTAATTCACTCATTGTAAACGTTTTATACAAATACATGTTTGCTTTTTTCTTAATTAAGTGCAATATTAGTATATTACCTACAGAGAAATTTTTGGGAAAGACCGTCTCTCCATATACATATGGAAAGACGGGATTTAATTAGAATTATGGAAAGGCAAAAAAAATTAATTGCAATATTAAATATTTATTATAAAACGTGCAATAGTTATAAGTTTATGACCCGATTCATGTAACCCACACATTTTTTCTTGATTTACTCTAATTTTTAGTTTAAACCTTACTCTTTTTTATAATTTATTGAAAGATCATTTTTCAAAAGACGAAATCTTACCTATAAATCCCTTTAGAACTAAATTTACTTTATAAAATAATTTTTCCCAACTTTCAATAAAAATTAAATATTTTACTACTAGTAAATTATGAGTCTTATAACTTTATATTAATTTGTATTGAGTTATATTTTTTTATAACTATGCTGGCTTTATATAATCAACCCTAAGAGGACTTTTAATAAATATTAATTTTCATTTATTTTTCAATTGTTTTATACATCTTTATTTGTTTATATTCCTCCATAATGAATTTGATAAATATTCATTTTTATTTCTATAAGCACTTATTGATTTAATAAATAATTGAAAATATTGATTCAAAATATTTTGTGAACATTAATGATAAAAACATTTCCAAAAGAAAATAATAATTACAAAAATTTAATATTGTAAAAAAATTATAAATAAAATAAGTAATTAATATTAATTTTAGCTTACGAAAATAATTTTAATTAATAACTTTCAATGTTCTTTCATATAATACATACATTTAAAATTTACTCTTAAAATAATTTCAATTACATATTTTAAATTTATGTGTTATTGTAATCTTAAATAACATATTAATAAATAATAATATATTTTATCATTTATAATTGTAATGTTATTGTGAAATTAATATGATCAAGTTAAAGTTTAAGACAGTAAAAGTTATATACACACTATTCAATCATATTGTTCGGTCCGGGTTATCATTAGTTTGAATCTCTTCTAATTTGAGTTAACATCGATTCGGTTCCTTTGAATCGGGCATTAGTCGGGTATGATTAGGTATCTTCCAGGTACAAGTATTTTTTGGGTTCATATTCAGGTTTGGTTTGGGTGCGGGTCCTTTTCGAGTTTGGGTTCAGGTTCGATTCGGGTTCACGTGTTGTTCGGGTTTGGATCCCATCGAGACTGGAAATTTTATTCGGTTCAATTGGGGGATTTTGATTTTGGGTTATTGATCGGGTCCAACTATTTAGGTGTCGGTTCAATTTGGTTCGTTATTTAAATTCAAGTTTTCGGGTTCGGTTATGTTTTGCTAAGTCTAGTAATTACATTGTCTATCATTCCCTATAAGTTGTTTCAGTAGCTTGACGAACACGTAAACTGGACCAAAAATCTTGGAAGAGAGAATAAGTAAATCGTTTAGTGAACAAATTAGCAAATTGATGTGTGGAAGAAACATGTAGAACATGAAGCTAACCGAGGGAAACCTTTTCACGCACAAAATGTAAATCTATCTCGACATTTTTCATATGTTGAGGCTGAATAGGTTATGATGACATGTAAATCGCACTAACATTGTAACATAACACTAAGGTAGAAGCAGTACTTAATAGTTGAGCTCAGACAATGGACTACAGGGCCAACATGTATTAGCGACGGTATTAGCAGCCGCTCGGTACTCAACCTCGGCACTTGATCACGAAACACTAGTTTTTCTTTTAGGAGAAAAACTTACAAGATTATCACTAAGAAAAATACAGTAGTCTGATGTACACCTCTGGAATATGGACATCCTGCCTAATCAGAATCAGAATAAGCACCATAAGTTGTTGATAGAACTTTGAGTAAGTTGAAGACCGTGAGAGAGTGTCCTTTGAACGTATCTTATAATGTGCTTAGGAATGAGAAAATGTTTCTCACAGGGATTATGCATAAACAAGCAAAATTGTTGAGCTGCGTATAACATATCTGGTCTAGTAAAAGTTAAATATTGAGGAGCACCTACAATAGATCGATAGATAGTTGGATCAACCACTTTATTAACATCATTCTGACCGATTTTAGGTGATGTGTCGACTTCTTTTTTACTAAGATTACAACCTGACATGCCAGCTTTTTGCAACATTTCAATGACATAGTTTTCTTGACTCAAGAGCAAACAAGATTTATTCTACATGACCTAAATGCTAAGGAACTATTGGAGGCTCCCCATATCGGTCATAGAAAATTCTTAACATAAAGAAGAAATTAGTGGGCTTAAGAAGGCATCACTGTAGGTGGTAAAAGTAATATCATCCACGTAGACAAGAAGATGGGCCTCTCGATTGTGTTCCTTATAGATGAAGAGAAATGGATCAGATTTTCTTCCCTTGAAACCAATGTGCAAAAAGTACCAACCATATATTTGAAACCAAATTCGGTGTGCTTATTTGAGTCAACATAATGGTTTCTTAACTGACACACGTGATTTGGATGAGCAAGTTCTTCGAAACCAAGCGGTTGTTGGCAGTATCAAGTTTCTTTAAGTGTTCCATGGAGAAAAGGAATTCTTCAAATCGAGCTGATGTACAGGCCAACATGAGCATGAGAAAGAAAGAGCACGGTGAAAATGGTATATGGCTTGACAACTGAGGATAAGTTTCGTCAATATCAATACCTTGCAGTTGTGAATAGCCATGGGCAACCCAATAAGCTTTATAACGATCTAGTGTTCCATCTACACAAAATTTGTTTTTGAAAAACCACATTCCAAAAAATATGTTAGCATACATAGGCCTCGGTACAACATCCCAAGTCTTATTCTTAATTGAGGCATTAAACTCATCTATCAATGATTGATGTCATTTTGGATCTTGCATGTCTGTTTTTTGGCTTTGGGGTGGGCAATATAGTGGTGTGGAGGGTAATAATATGTTTGGGTTTATGAATCCCACTTTTGGAACAGGTGCGCATGGCCCAGGCTGAGGAAGCTGTGTGAGTTAGGTTGAGGTGATCTAATATGCAGATTATATTAGGAGAATTGGGTATTGATGGGATTTAGAGTATGATTGTATGTCGATATATGTGGAGTGAAAGGAATATGAGGAATGGCCGTGGAATGATTTAGTAAGGGTTCAGGAGGAAAGGTTGGATTTTCCATTGTGTTTTGGAGGATGTCAAAAGCATTTGTGGGTGATGGTTTCTTTGAGTAAGGGAATTGTATCCAAGAAAAAATAACATGTCTGGAGATAATTATTTTACCATTGGAAAGAAGGAGATATTTATAACCACGGTGATTTAGAGCATTCCCAAGAAAAATGCACCTAGTAGATCGAGGTGACAACTTGTGAGGTATAGTGGAGGACAGATAGGATAACACAAACATAAAAAAACTCGCAGATTGATGCAAGATGGGGCTGTTTTGTAAAGTTTTTCACGAGGAATTGAGTGAGCAATGGTTTTTGTAGATCAAGAATATTTTCATGCTCTCGGCTTTGCCATTATGTTGAGAAGTATATGGACACAATACGCAAAATTGAGTGCCCGTGTTGTTAAACAAAAGATGGAAGTTCTGGTTGTGAAATTCACCACCATGATAACTGGTGTGTCCATTTTATACGGTTATTTTTGGACTTTTTGGATTCACTTTTGTACAATTTTGTGCTCACTGTGTGGAAATTTACCTTGAAATTCTCTAAGTAGAGTTAAGAGCAACTTTGTGCTTTTATTACTTTTCTGGAGGATTTTTTGTAACAAGGGTATTGTTGGAAGACTTTGAAAACTTTGAACACTATCTTTGAAGATTTGAATACTTACATGAGAGCTTATTTTGATACTATCCTTGAATAAGGTCATTCACAAGAATGGTAGAAGAAGGAAGGCCACATACAAAGTGGTAGAAGATAAAGTGAAGAAGGAAAGCAAAGTAGAGGATGAAGAATGATCTATGTTTCGAAGCAGAGTTCTAAAATTATGCAAGAGGAACAAGCCTCCAAGGATGGCACCATTGGATTCGTCTTATGGAGTAATATAAAAATGACTATAAGAACTCCCAAAATTGATCAACGGTTCACCCGGAGGAAGCAAAATAAAATGAGCTAAGAGCTGGACTTCCCTCTGTTGCGAGCGCAAGGGAATGGTCACGACTTTCGACGGATGACCTGTAACTTGATTTTTTTCACCCCTTTTTCTTGTACTATAAATAAAACTTTATCAACTCATTCCTCATCCTTCTTGGCCCAACTTGGGGGCTTAAAAACCCTAGTTTTTCACCTTCTTCTTCACTTTCTTCTTGTTTTTTGTAGATTAGTTATGGGTTCTTATTATTTAGCTTAGTTATCTCCTTGGGAGCATTGGATTGAGGCTTCCTTATCTATGTCTTGAGAATCCATATCTA
>JAULKM010005616.1:0-15114 GCA_032355605.1 Rubia tinctorum | reverse complement strand
ATTTTATAACCCGGTTCATACAACCCGAAAATTTTATCTTAATTTCTTCTAATTTACACTTTAAACCTTGGTCTTTTGATGACTTATGGAAAGACCCTCTTTTAAGAGCATTTAATTTCAATTTTTAAAAATAAAAAAAATTAAAGAAAAATTTCAAATTTTTTCAGAATTTTTTAAAAATTGCATGCAAAACGAAAATTGAAATTGAATTCTGTAATTTTGAAGTCTGCCATTATTCCAAAACATTATTTTGAAGTCTCCCACGTGAAGTCTGCCATTTTGGCAGTTTTGGCATAATGGGAACGGTATTCATTTGAGAATCCGGTCCCACTGGTTGAAAGAATTCAACCCTCTTTCAACCCCCATTGTGGGGGAAAATTATTCCTATTCGGTCCCAATTTTTAATTTAACCCACTCTCAAACCCCCATTGCACATGACAATTTTGTACAACTCAACAGTTGTGTCTGTGTCAGCTGCACTGAGATCATCAACAACTCCTCTTGGCCAAGTTAGAAAAGAATATTGTAAGCAATGAAACCAAACAAATATACTCCCTCCCTCCCGCTATAAATTGTCTAATTACTTTTTGGAGGTCAAATTTTATAAACTTTGACCGTAAATATAAATTAATTTATATATAATAAATATATCATGTGAGATCTCGTTAGATTCATCTTAACATCTATTTTTTAAACATCAATTTTTTATGTGACACTATTATAAGTAACTAGAGATATTTATGGTCAAACATGTTCATTGAATACCGTGAAAAATAAATAAGTAATTTATAGTGGGGCGGAGGGAGTAAACATATAAGAATTTCGTCAAATGATTTGCTAGTATTTTGCAAGACTATGAGAAAACAGTAGTATTTTTCTATCTTTTGCTATATGCAGTGGCGGAATTGGGGGCGAGCCAGGGCGGCCGCCCCCAAAATTCGGTGAATAAAGGGGTAATCATACAATTATTTTTCATCCGCCCCTCCTCAGGTGTTGAACTCCGTTCCGCCCCTCCGCCCCTCCTCAAAACCTAGCCTAGTTCCGCCACTGGCTCTATGTCAAGTGCTATTCTCAGTTACAATAATGTAGTATTATATTTTGGGATGAGGAGGAGACATTATCTTAATATCTCAAATGTATTGAGTGGTACGGTATTGCGATTCTCCGTAGATATTATTTTTGGATGAGGAGAAATTATATAGTATGTACTCATATTTTGTTATGAGAAAGACTCAGAAAATATTTTGCTTTCCTTTTTATTTGTTTTTTTTAAAATCTTAAGGCTCGTAAACACATATGGTAATGTAGAACGATGAGTTCTTGATACAACCATAATTCTCTTTTAGTCTAAATTGTATTTTCTACAAAAAAAATTATTCGAGTAGCTTTATTGCTCATTTTCATACCGAACTCATGAAAAAATACTAGATTTCTACAACTCATCTCTAACCTCCTCATCACCTTTGATCCCCAGCCTTTGGTTCCTCCTTCTCTTTATTCTTTTCTGTCTCGTCAAATGCATCCTTTTGCTTTCCCCATGTATCTTTAGCCAACTTCTTAACATAATCAACATCGTCGGTTATTAATACATTTTCGGACTGGAAAAGAGAAAAAGATACATGTATGAGAAATGAGAGACATGCGATAAACGAATCAAAGAGATGAGTGAAATATGATGGAGAGATCATGAGATATCCAAAAGTCAAGAGCAAGGGATTCAAAGAGTCAAGTTAAAGTGTTGAAAAAATGAAAACAAAACCAAAAAACATCAGTTTTAGAAGCATAACATGGAAAAAGAAAAATATTTCGATACAAAACAAGTAACACTAGTGGAGAGCCTTTGATTAAAGGCTACACTCAAAAGCGGTTCCGTGGAAAAGGCCAAGAATCGCCTTCTACGGGTGCTTCCAAAATTGGAAGCGAGCCTAATCGGCTGCCCCCACATATTAAAGGCGTTTAATTCAATTTCAAAGGCGGTTTTTTTCAAAACCGCCTTTGATTCATTATAACCGAAGTTGGTTTTAATTTTAACCTCCTTCAAATTGTTAAATGTAAAGGCGGCTTTGCCAAACCACCTTTAACGTGACCTACTTACAAATTCGGAACGTGGCACCAACAAAGTTTTGAATGAGAAGCTTCTAGTTTGTCTGATAGACAAAGAGCTGAGAATATTTGCGAACTCGGATGTGTAATCATGTCCAGATTCCGACCCCGTAACATAGTTGTGGGTATATGTAGGGTTTTGGTGAAATGTTTTCGAAACCTGAAGTTGAGGGAATGATTACTAAAATACGTTTCTAGGTCATTGTTGATTGAAATCCTCATTTGAGTGATATTACATGGGGTTTGGACTTCATGAAGAATTATTGTAGCTGCCCATGTGCATTGGATAAGGTATGTAAATGTTTACAATTCAATCAGTAGCTAAGGGTTTTAATTCATGTGTTGAATGATAGTGTTTGTTCATTGAATTAATTTTGATGCTTTAGTTCCGTTCATGAATCTTTTTGAGAATGTTTGTATTGTGGGGATGTTAATTATATTTAATTTTAGGTGATTGCTTTTGGATATCATTGAATTTATTTGTAGTAATTTTAGAAAATCACCTGATTACATCCCTTTAGTAGAATCCACTACTATGGTAGCTTTTGAACATGCTGTGAAAATGGTATGGTCCAAGCACGTTACCCATGTAAGGATTGTAAGAATGATGTATATTTGAGAAGGAAGAAGTTACGTGAACATCTTATCATCCGAGAGTTTCAAACTAGTTACACCTCTTGGGTGTTGCACGGGAAGGTTGACACGACTAATGTTGAAGATGTTAGCCATAAATAACTGGGGAATTTAGATGTAAATGATGGATTCGAGGAAATGGTGAAGGATGATGCTAGAGAATTCCATGGTAGACCCGAAGTCCTTGAAGCTTTGCATAATGACAAGAAGACGATGTTGTACACCGATTTGAAGCATTCAGTATTGAGTGCCACTTTGCGAATGATGAAATTGAAAGAAAAATTCAGGTGGCCTGATAAAGGTAGGACAGAGACTCTTGAATTAGTTAGGGAATTGGTTCCTAAAGTTAATCATTTGCTTGACAAGTTGTATGCCACGAAAAGAATCTTTGTCCCATGGGAATAGAATTGAAAAAAACAATACATGCTTGCTATGATGATTGTATGTTGTATAGAAGGCCAAAGGATAAGGACCAAGAAATATTTTGAGTATGCGGTGAATCTCGTTACAAGTTAAAGCGTGGAGGAATTGTGGTTGGGGCGGATGCCGATATGATTTCCAAGGAATAAAACACTTGCTAAAGTTTTATGGTATCTCCCTATCATTCCCCGGCTAAAGAAGTTTTTTTGTTTACAAAGAAGATGCGAAGTTGATGCATTGGCATTTTGAGAAAGATCAACCTACGGATGACGTGATTAGACATACTTTGAATGGTGAGCAGTGGAAAAAAATTGATGCCATGTACCCCGTATTTAGTGTCGGGGACAATTTGTACACAACAAGAAACTGCTATTATTACTTCATGGTAGTTTATACTATTTTACATCAGAAGTGGGACCAAGAAAATAAATGAGTGGAATTTTTTCTATTTCATGTAAAATATGGAGGGTTTTACTGTTCAAGATTATAATCTAGTTACAGCAATTTTCCAATTCAAAAATTCTGCTAATTGTCTTGTTGCAGTAACCGGAAAAAAATGTTGTTGCAATAATGAACTTAGTGTGAAAGTGACTTTTATTCGTTTTGATCCTTGCCGGACTCATTTGTTATGCTAGCGGGCTGAAATTGTAAGAACCACATATATGTGCAACGTCGGTCATGGTTCGGTAGTTTGTTGACTAAACCGATATAGGTGTGACTTCAATTCTTGTGAGGCTGATGTCACAAGGCTCCAACTAAAAGGTCTATAAATACAGGGTCCCTCAGAATCAGTTCAAATTTTGTGTTATCAAGTTTCCTGGAAATTCCAACTGTCTCCTACCCCATTTTTTTCTCTTTTGTTGAAGGTATGATTTTTCTGCTCTTATAACACCTTCATTTTTGTAATTTTTCCTTGACATTGTTTGATCTATGTTGTGTGAATGTGTTGTGTTTTTGGTTTTCTAGTTCTTATGGATTTGTTATAATGTGAATTTTCCTTAAATGTCAACCTAGGTACTATGTTTTGGTATATTTTTGGACGTTATTGTGTAATTTTCTGTTGTTAAAGCATGGTTTTTTTTTTCTGGTTTTCTGCAATTTTGGTCATAGCTGCTAGGGTCGTATGTGACATCGGTAACCTATCTCTTACCACTCGGTTTCTGCAAATGTAGTGCAACGTCGGACATTCTTATTTTTAGTAATATGTTCTTCTGTATGAGACGTCGCACCTATGTCTGCTTAACCATCGTTATATTTGTTATCTAAGTCGCATACATGTGTTTAAGCTTGTTTTAAAATTGTGCATGCAAACTCGTTCTTGCATCGATCACATGTTCGGTTTGGTCGACTATAGAGCGATATCGCTAGTACATGCCGACCATGCCATTGTTTTTTACGAACAAGTACCTGCGACGCATGGACGATGCCGCGTGCTTCATTTTCAAGGCTTGCATGCCCTAAAATTTTCATATATTATTCAGGACGAATTGTTGGCAAAGGATCCTCAGTCGCCCCTTTTTCCAGGTCTTTTACCATTTTACTTATATATTTACTTATACATGTTCACAGTTTATGACAATTAATAGTTTTCATTTTTATAAAGTTCTCTACACAACAGAGCAAACCAGAGTCTCTTGTGTTCCACCTCGAACAACATAAAGTGGTTGCAGATAGCCCACATTTCCACTGCACTCTGAAGCAGCAGAATTTCGAGACAAACTCCACTTTGGTAAGGCCTACAGGTAGCTAATTGAGTACATGTAATTATTTTATTTTAAATTAATATTATTTGTTCTTAATTGCACATATATATAATAAATGTTTTTTTGTTATTCTATAATTCCCAAAGGACATTGTACCACTCCTTCCGAATGATAAGACCCCTATTGTGCTGAGGTGCTATGGGAGAGAGTGACATATGAACTACTCAGGGGGTGGGAAGATCAAGGCCCTATCCCCAAAGGGTTTTGGCGAGTTCCTTTTCGGCAACCACCTACGCATTGGGGACACCTTGTTCTTTGAGGTCAAAGAAGCTAAGAGGCTGATTGTCTTCAAAATCATCATAATGTGATCTAATTGAGTTTATTGCAATTTCTGTTCTTTTGGAACTAAAACAATTCTTATTCAAATTTATGTACTAATTGTAAAGATATTTTCATGACTACTATTTTTTCTAATAATTTAACTACCTTATTTGAAAAATATATAATTGACTGTATGTGCGATTTGATATGTGCATGATTTTAAAAACCATATTCAACCGTACCATTCAAAATCATTTTCTATAATTGTTTTAAAAACCATTCAACAAATACTTTTGAATACGAAAGTCAATCATTTTCGAACATGTTTAACCTCTAAAAGTTAAATGAGATAAAAGAAAAGGAAAACATAAATCAAGCAGAAAAGACATGGGAACTTACTGTGACTGTGTAAAGGAAGTGGTTTGGTACAAGTGAAGTGGAGAGGAATGTGAAGGATTTTAAAGGGGGTACAAGATGTGTACGAAAGAGGGAAGGATTTCTAGGGTGGTTCACTATAAGAAACAGGGCCTTTTACCTTGGTTCTGCAAGACTTTTTACCTCAGTTTTTATTCCCAAACAAAAATGAGGAAAATACTGGCGTAGTAAAAAGTACATTTTTACCTCAGTTTTGAACCGAAGTAAAAGGTATTTCTTACCTCGATTTTTACCGACATTGGTCTAAGAAAGAAGGCCGGCAATAGGAGACCATAGTTGCGACTTCAGTGAGGCCGTTTTCGGCATGTATAGTGACCAACTTTGGCTAGAGCAAGAAGGCAGGCGATGGGAGAGGAAATTCCGCGACTTCGTGCTGGCCGACGTTGATCTAAATAACAGCGATGTCGCTGAGGCTTGTAAGCGATATCGCGCTTTGTGGTGCACCCATGTCATGTGCATGATGAGTTAGAATGATGACAAATACGACGTCACTTTGTTGGGCCGATGTTGCGGAAAAAAATGATGCCTTTTTAAGCGATGTCGGTAAGGTTTTGTTGTGTACCGATTTGTCCGACGTCGCAGGTTAATCATGGAGACACCAAGTCTCATACAATATTTTCATAATTATTATTTGATGACACAAAATATCGTTCGTTGATAGCCGTTACATGTTATTTAATATTCGATAAGTCGTGAAATGGTCAAACATCTTACAAGAAATAGGGAAATGAATGACATGTTCAAACCCACAAAACTATAACATATATTACAAATATATGTCAGAATCTATTAACATACATAAGTTTGATATGAAATTTAAATACTAATTGTATTGAACCTTCATTTTCTACATTGTACGACTTTAACACTTTCATGCTGACTAGTGAAATTACAAATTCATCCATCTACATATTGAAAGTCCATCAATAGCTGTCTTTGTCCTATTACAACCAATCCACCAGAAACAAAATTTATGTTAGAATTGGGCAGTCCCCAAATGAAATACACATAATATAAGCATACGTAGACAACAACAATCTCAACCTGAAAAAAGTTACTGATATGCTTTAGTGCGACGTTGCATAAATGCGTTATTGATGTGGCTAGGGCCGATGTATCAACGCCGTCAAATTATTGATATTTAAAGCATTTCCTAGACATGTGTAACGCCAGTTTCTATTTGGTACCATATCGCAAGGGTCGAATAACAGCGGCCGACATCTTATATTCAAAGTTTGTTCAAACAAAAATGTAAATATTGTTCACAATCAACCTTAATCTAAGTATTTATCTCACTCCTCACAAAAATGACATTATCTTGGCAACACAAACACTATACACTATATAACATGTAACACAATCATCATACTTCATGAAAATATTCAATCATTGTTTTTTGAGGGAAAAAATAGAAAATTACAAATGAAATTGCTAAATGAACATTGAATGTATGGAAATCTACCTTAATTCATTTGAACCCGGAGATGCTCCCTCCTCGTATACTTGTTGATGTTAGAGAAAAGCAATTTGATCGAGCACTTCAATTGTTAGAATGGTGTGAAATGGAAAAGATGTTGTGGAGTTGGGTTTGGAGGAAGTGTGTTGAAGATGTGAAATGGATGTTGGCGCTGAATAATAATGAGATGAAATAGGGTTGGGGGGGATGGGGGCATTTTAGCTCAAATTTTCAGCTCAAATTTTCGGTTCCCGCTGAAAATTTCAGGTTCACTAACGGCGGTCGCGGGTCGGTTTAGGGTTCGTTTAAGTCGATACACTTGCAACGCCACACACATAGCCTATGGTCTAATTTCCTAAAAGTGTCATAAATTACTCCGTGTTAAGATTGCGGCCCTTTACTTTGACCCGTTGATGCCCAAATCGGAAAAACACTGTCACGACCGTGTGAATAAAAAAAGGTTATCTCCAATATTGCATTTCGACTTCTCCCACTTCATTGAAAGGACCTAAATGCCGAAATTAAAAAGTTTACCAGTTATCCTAAACTCGATTCCGATCATCCCGGAAAGAAACTTTGTCATCCCTAGTTGAACTTATAATAACCGAGAGTAATAAAGAAACTAGTATGATTCCAAATAGACTTCCACTACTTCTTCCAACTGACAATTGTATACTATGAGTAATCATCTAAAATTTACTCTAAACCACGTACTAGCGCTCTCTAAAATTTGATGGACGTAATTTTATTATCTTTTTATTTCATAAAAAACCAAGAATATGTAATTTCATGTGATTCTGTGTGGTGGAAATTATCCTAGTTTGTATCCCTCTTAGACAGCACGCATAATCTCCATATCAAACATTTTCCCTTATGTTCGGGTGCAGATTTCTAAAGCGCAGGAACATGCAAGGAAGTTTGGGCCATTGAGTAATTTTTGCAATGTTTCGTCATATACTGTCTGTGAATAATTTGGGCCCGTTCCATTGACCCGTTCATGCCCAAATCGGAACATCGTGGTCGTGAAAATGTCAATTAAATAAGGGTATCTCCAATTTTGTATTTTGACTTCTCCCTCTTTCTTGGAGGGACTTAAGTGAGAAAATTAAAAAGTTCACCCGTAGTCACAAAATCAATTCCAATCGTCCTGTAAGTGACCTTTGTCATCCCTAATCAAACTTATAATTCTAGAAAGTGATAAAGAAACTGGCATGATCTCACAAATACTTCCACTAGATCTTCTGATTAACCCTTGCACACTTATAAGTAACCATCTACAATTTACTCTAGACCACGTACTAATGCTTTTAAAAAATTGATGGACGGAATTTCATTATCTTTTTCATTCATAAAAAACAAGAATATGTAATTCCATGTGATTCTATGTTGAGAAAATTATTGTTCAAATAACGGTTCTCGTAAGGGTATTAATGGAACACTAATAAAAATGAGGAATGAATACCTCGGTTCGTTGATGCCTAAGTCGGAACGACATGATTGTGACAATGTGATTTAGATAAGGGTATCTCCAATTTTACATTTCGACCTCACCCACTTTCTTGAAAGGATCTAAGTGTAAAAACTAAAAATTTCACCGGTTGTACTAAAATCGATTTCTATCAAACTGGACGTTAATAAAGTTCATGGACATTTATTAATTTCAATTAGTAGTTTCTAATATACTATTAACTATTATTAAAGTCAATTATAATCATTTAGGTCAAATGTCGGCCAATTTGCAATGCTAGTGGGCTAAAATTGTTAGGCCCGCATTCATGTTAGTCGTCGGTCAAACATCAGCCAGACATCGGTTTGGCCGATTGAAGTGTGAAGTTGCACGTGTCGAGGCAGAATTCACAAGGGCTCAAAACAACTATATATATGGATCTCACCTCATAAATTAGTTTAAACATTCAACTTTCTTTCGAATTCCAACAGTCTCCCAACCTCTCCTCTCAGAGGTATGGTTTTTAGATTCTTTGAAATCCATTGCTTTTTTTCCTTCAAATTATATATATAGATTCTTTGAAATCCATTACTTTTTTTCCTTAAAATTATATATGTGTGTGTGTGCGTGCGTGCGTGTGTATGGTTTATGAATGTCGCTTTTCATGATCTGCGATGTCACTTTACATTAAAACGACGTCGACTAGGATGACGTCGCAACTTTTCATAACCCATTGTATGCCTTCATGCTAGGATCGACGTCGCTTTCATGTATGTATCAACGTCGTGTTAAGCTATGTTGCAGGTATGCTCTACCATTATCGGTCGACTACCATTCACCGACGCCGGTCACAAAACCTACCGACGTCGGTTCAAAACCGAGGTAAAGGGTTCTTTTACCTCGGTTATGACCCGAGGTAAATAATACACTTTTTACTTCAGCTACATTTACCTCAGTTTTTTCATGGTTGAAAATCGAGGAAAAAACCCCCGTAGAACCGAGGTAATAGGTTATGTTTCTTGTAGTGTTGTCAGGCTCAATTGTTATGCTTGCGGGCTGAAATAGGTAGACCTACATACAAGTGCAATGTCGGTTATGGTTCGGTAGTTTGTCGACTAAACCGATATAGGTACAAAGTCGCTGCCTGCGAGACGGACATCATGTATGAGAAATGAGAGACGTGATAAACAAATCAAAGAGATGAGTGAAATAGGATTTAGGTCACTTATGTGCTGAGACAATTTGGTTTTTGTCATTTTAAAACCAATTTTTGTAGAAAAATACCCACTTTTTTCCTCTCTCTGCAATTTGATGTGGGATGGAGAAAATTATTCATTTTTTTCTTTCTAAAATTTAACGTGGGACGGAGGAAGTATCAATTATTTGCGGTAAGCAATATGAGATTCATTCCTATCATCCACTTTCTGTTAAATGACACGGTCTTTTATTGGGTGAGAAAGACTCATGTGAGACCGTCTCACCAATATATATATATAACGAGACAAGGGACTAATATGCAATTTACAGTAAAATAGTGAAAATTCACGGGTCCAAAATACTAATATTTCCGGGTTATGAGATAAAACGGGTCAAAAACGTCAACGGTTTGTGGTTAGAGCGCGTGAATGCTCTCATATACCTGAAGCATGGTACGGATAACTTCGTTTATGACCAACCCAATACCAAAAATACAGATTTGGGCCTATGACCTGATATTCTTACCGGATGACTTCGTTTCCAAAGGTCACTGCACTGAAGGCGCTGAAATAATCAGTTTCGTGCTTGATATGAAGAAAAATGTGATGACGAGGAGAGGGATGAAGAAAGGTCGTTATTATCTCCCGGTAAACTGGAAAAAAATCCTCCAAATCTAATGGTTGACACAATGGTCGTCGGGGGTATTTCTAGTATTTTCCATCTTCGTGTGGGGTTTACGCTACTTCACTTCCAATGCCATGTGGTCTTATACAGTTGCACTACAAGTGGCAGCGCGAAATGACGTCGTTTCACCAAAGTATTTTTCAACTTTTCCCTATTTCCGTCCAGCAAATCGCTATACGGGCATATGAGATTTCATCCGGAGAGGCAGTGGCGGGGGATTGAGCCGCCTCATCCCCCTAAGGAGGTGCCGCTCTCCGGGACTGCTGCTCCTTGCCAGCTCGACGGCGTCGAGGACTTGATGGACGGCCAGGATTTCTCCGAGAAGAAGAAGGAGGAGTTCGATGGGGACTCGGGCGATGGCATAGGTCGGGTCGAGCACGATTTGGCTGACCTTTTGGGCCGCGGGTGGGGTCTAACTGGCAGGAGAGGCCTTAAAGCTGGAATGCTTTTAGAGGAGTGGTTCGGCTTTGCAGATGAAGATGAGAAGGAGAGGATGATTGAAGCTGCAACAGAGCTAATCAGACTAGCTAACGGGCCTCCATTGACTCAGGAGAACGATGTCATCAACACTGATTCCTTCACCCCAAGTGCAGAATCCGCCAGGTACGGTGATTTTCATATCATTAACAAGAATTGAACCAATTGGGCATTTGTTCCTCCGCTGATCCAGAGGAACCTCTATTTTCCTTTCTTTCTTTATTTTCCCCCCAAGACTCTGTAAAAAGATTCATTTTTTATTTATGGGTTTATTGCTCTGTTTAATTTTGGAATATCTCAGAGGTGCTATTGGATTTTTCAGTAAAAATAATAATACATTAAAGGCCTAGGTTGATGTGAATCTTGTCAAGAGATTAGCTCCAATCACACTTAGTTACAGAGCTCCTGTTACTAACATAGGTTATTTCCAAGGTCTGATTTCTATATGAATAGTTTCAGCATTTTTAAAATTTTGTCTTTACTTGATTATATTTGAATGATGAGTTTTGAAGAATGTTTTTTACTTTATTATATTTGGAATTTGGTGTTGAACTTTCTCACGTGGTTGGAATCAAAGGATTTCTCTTACAAAGCTAGCATGGCTAGATTTACTTATATTTTCCCTTTCCACCACAAAATGTGGTTTGTGTTATAAATTTTGAAGATGAACAATATTCTTACTGTAAACATTGATCATAACTGAAGTTTGAGGATACAGATTTTTTTGTGGTACAGAGTGGAAGACGTCTGTATTTAGGGGCTGAAAGAGTGCTACTTTCTTGATTTTGTTGGGCCAAGAGGATTTCTTTTGGAGCTATTGATTCATTAGAATTTTGAGATACGATTAATGTTCATATTTGCAATTTGTTTCTCAAATTTAAATATGGTGCTCTGCGTAAAATTGAGAAAGTCAACCTAATGTTCGACATTGTCTCCCCAAACCATTTTCTACGCATATATTTTTATGCTGAAGAAATTGAGAATTCAGAATCATTTGAAGTGTACCAGTAATAGAAACAGTTAGTTATGCCTATTGTTTGTAGGGGGCAGCTCTTCAGAAGAACTTTTATGTGAAGTACATTGTAATTGTCATTTTATCTTCAATTAATGTTTGAATTTGTTTTAGCTTCAAAATTTTATTCTTTAGGGGGTTCAGATATGCTGGTAAATCAGATCTTATCGATGAAGTTAGGGAGGAACTGAGAAGAAGATGTGCTGCTGCTGGACTGAGGTGCTACGACTGTCTGTTTCTTTAAAGCATTTTGTTGAAGTTTTCTTACATGCAATCTAATACCATATACCTATGTTCAAGCCTATAAGAGATGTAGTTTATATCTAAGGAGTATTAATGTTGTTGTTGATACTTAAGAACTTGCAAAGATATGGTTTTTTTGCTACTCTTAGTTTGTCAGTTTTATATCTAAATTTCTTTTTGGTGCTTGTTATGTGTGATATTTTCTCTTACAAAGCTAGCATGGCTAGATTTATTGATATTTTCCCTTTCTACCACAAAATGTGGTTTGTGTTATAAATTTTGAAGAAGAACTTGAACAAACTTTTGCTTAAGGGATTGATTTGGGGTATATGTTGTTTCAGTTACATTTCTTCAAACCGAACTTTATGGATCTGGGTGGCTGATTGTACTTCTATGTTTGGGTTCTTGTATGCATTCACCTGACTCTGCAATTTGTTAAATCAGTTTTCTTTTTAAATTTTATGGGAAAGATGATGAGATCAATCTCATGGGTAATGGGACTGAGAAGGCTGAATTTGGAGAATGGGCGTGGAAATCGCCACAAGAAGTGATTGATCATGTAAGTGCTTATCAAGTTTTGAATCTTGACAGAAACTAAGAAAAATAACATCTTAACAACCTTGAACATATTGTCAATTCCTAATTGTAGGCTGTGGATTTCAAAAAGCCCGTGTACAAGAAAGTTTTGTCTGTTTTCTCGCCTCATCTGTAGTTTCAACCACAGTTCTCTCTTGATGCGAGAATAGTTCATGCACTTCAATCCGTAAGTGGCAAGAAGAGCAGCACACAAAAGTTAAATCTTGCCTTATTTTCTCTATTCTTCATTCTTTGTTCTCATCGGGGCTTATGTTTAAAAATGTTACCTTTATATTTGCAGACAGAAGCATAAATGGTGGCGGAGATGAAGAACTAATGTATTTGAGGTGGTCAAATACGTGTCTGAGACTGAGGCATGAGTTGATGAGGAAGAATCAAGAAAAAGGCCAAGTCCATAATTCAAAGACGGGAGAGGGGCTGAAATGTGCAGAAATATGATATTTTGGATCATATGATGATTTGGGTGGACGTTCCGGCTGCTTAAACTTACCGGTGATGATTAGTCATGGTGGCACTGCCCATCATTCAAGAAGGAAGAAGTTGATCAAGAGGCTAGGCTGAAATGTTGGGTGGAAGGGAGTAGAAAGAAGTTGATCATAAGAGAGTGAGCATATACTTAATTTGAATGTTTTATAGATGTTTTGTGATACAAGGAGGTGGAAATTAAGGGACACTATATTGTGCACAATAGAGTTTGGGATGTCATGGATTCTATATTGAATGAGCATGATTAACTAATAGCTTATTCTGATATATTTTAATTTGCTTTTAGTCTTGAATTTTTCTTTTAATGGTGTTTTTCCTTCTTTTATTGAAGGCAATTTGTTTTAGCGATTGAAAATTGTTTAGTCATGTTTTCAAAGTATGATAAAGTTATGAAGTCATGAAATTGGGCTATTCTGATATGCTCATTTCTATCATTTTTATTTTCAGTGATGAGTAAATTTACGAGAGTGATTTATTTATTCCATGGATTTTATCATTGATAGTTGTATATGTGTAGTTATTTTCATCCTTTTTCAAATTAGTGACGTATGGTTCAATTGAGAAATATGAATTTATCACATTAAAATTTTGAGTAGATTGTTCCAACATTGAGTTTACGAATAGTTGTGTCATGTTCTTTTTTTAAAAATTAAATTTGAAAAGTGTGATTTACTACTAATTAAAATTATATTTAATTTAAAAACACAAATTATCTGTTAGAAAGTGCACAAAGTGTGTTTGACAGAGTTTATAACTAAACACTTTACACTTTTAACTCTTTGATAAACTGCTAAAAGTACAGTTTATCTTAAATATAAAAACTATTTTTTGGGATAAGAGAAGTTGTATTCCCATATTTTCAACATGTTTTCAATATAAGGCAATTTTACTATAAGTAAAGCTCCGTTAAACACGCCACGTAAGTATAACTAGATGATTATGTACTTTTAATTTTATCAATAAAATTATATGGTTTATAACAATTAAACTTTACGAAAATGAACCCAAAAATAAATAAATTGAATAATGGTCAGCATAAATTTAAATTTCTCTTACATTTTACAAATCATTTGAAAAATGTGAAATTGAAAAAATTCATCAGAAATAAAAAAAAAGCTATTTTAAAATTATTTTTTATGAGTTCTTCTCTTTGAAAAACAGTTTACCATAAATTATGGAAAGACCATAGTTTAAATTACAAATTGGAAGAAATGAAAATATAATTTTCGGGTTGCATTAATCGGGCCATAAACTTATAATTACTGTACATTACGTAATAATTATTTAATATTGCAACTAAAATATTTTAACTTTATGTTCAAATTAAACCACGCATTTTCATAAACGTATGAAAAGATGATTTTTCCTAAAACTTTATCATTTTTTAATGTGTGTTGAAATAAATCTATTGTTATTATATTATTTAATTGATAAAGGAAAATAATACCACATATATAATAAAATATAATAAAAATTTATTAATACAATTGATTATTTTATTCATCGCGCGATGTTACCTAACTAGTATTCTATAAAGTTCAAAGGGATAAATTCAGGAACTTTTCAGCCAAAACAAGGTTCCAGGAAAGGGTGCCCACTTTCACCATTCCTATTCATCCTATGTTAGGAAGCTTTTGCATCAATGATAGCGTCCGAGCCCTTCCAGAATGGCTACCCAGGTGTCAAAATAGACCCATCAGTTATTTTGAAGATGACTGTTGGTGTGTCCATTTTATATAGTTATTTTGGAATCTTTTATACTCATTTTGGTAGTCTTTTATACTTTAGATACTCTATTTTATCTTGAAATCCTATTACTAGAATTAGGAGCGATTTTATCGCTTTTGTCACTTGTAATAAAGATTCCGTGAGACGAGGTAATTGTTGAAGATTTGAAGAC
>JAULKM010005607.1:0-15114 GCA_032355605.1 Rubia tinctorum | reverse complement strand
GGTTTAGATGACCGTTTTCGGTTTTCGTATCTAAATCCTTCATTTTGCAACCTAGTTTGAGTCTAATGGATTTTTGGCCCTTACGAGCATCTAGATTCCGTTTTGTAAGCTTAATTTGTAGATTGCTCGTAAGAACTTTGGAGTATTTTATTGAAGGCCATTCGGAAGGATGGTAGAAGATTGAAGGCCACGAGTCAAAACATGGTAGAAGATAAAAGGATCGGAGAAGGAAAACAAAGAAGCGGAGGAATTGTGATCCGGAAGTTTGTACCAAGTTCCGGGAAAATCCAAGAAGAACCAACCTCTAAGGGTGGGACCATTATATTTGTCTTCTTGAGTACTATAAAATCAACTACAAGAACTTTTGAATCAGATCAACGGTTCACCCGTGGTGACCAACCGAAGACTGGCCGGCCGGCCGGCTGGGTGAAGAAGGCCGGGCGCGCGGCCCGGGCACATGAAACCACGAGGAAAACAAGCCCCCGGCTTGAAATTGAACAGCCAGCCCGAGCGCCCGAGCGCTCGCATCGTGTCACCGCTCGGCCTTCCAAAAATATTTCTTCGTCTCATTCACTAAATTGTCCTTTCTAGTTTGATCAAAGAGGGGGGGGGGAATTCTCCTGTGGCAAGGTAGATCACTATGTCAACGTACCAAGGCTTTCTAGTCATCACACCAAACAATTGTTCATTGGGAAATTCTTCCCGAATGTATTACAACATGCAATTTTCCTTAGCGGGATCTAGGCTCTCAAGGGTTGTAAGTCTCTAAAATCGTCGGTCACTACATTTTCACTTCCCTTTTTTGTCTCTCACCTTAAGGTCAAACTCACTCAAACAAGTATCCTCCTAATAAGCCTAGGTTCTGCTTCTTTCTTAGTTATCAAATAGCGGAGAGCTACGATCTGACCTTGGTGCCTAAAAGGTACGGTCTAATCTTCTCAAGTGCAAATACTACGACCTGTAACTCTTTCTCCGTGGTGGAGTAATTACGCTATGCATCATTAAGAGTCACTGACACATAGTAATTGGCATGTGGTACTCTTCCTACTCTCTACCCTAACACCACTCCTATGGCGTAATCACTTGCATTGCACATTATTTGAAAAGGAAGGGACCTGTTTGGGGGTATAATAATTGGAGCAGTAACAAGCATTTCCTTTAAAATGAATTCAACATCCTCATGCAACAATTTTCCTAAAGGAGAATAAATTCTTAATAAAACACTGGTAAAATCCGGCGTGACCTAAGAATGACCTAATGTCTCTCACACGAGTGGGGTAGGGGAGAGATTTGATTGTATCTACTTTAGCCTTATCCACTTCTAGACCTTAAGCCGACACCACATGACCTAGAAAAATGCCATTTTCCATAATAAAGTGACATTTCTCAGAGTTTAAAACAAGGTTGGTGTCAATACACAGGTGTTAGATGATCTAAACATGAGTCGAAGAAGTCTCCATGAATGGTGAAATCATTCACGAAGACTTCAATGAAGTGCTCTGTAAACTCTGAGAATATGGTAACCATGTATCTTAGAAAGGTACCCGGGGGATTGCAAAGACCGAAAGGAATGTGCCTGTAGGCAAAATTTCCAAAAGGCATGTGAAGGTTGTTTTCTCTTGGTCCTCCAGATCGATGGCTATTTGGAAATATCCCGAATATCCATCGAGGGAGCAATAGTTGGAGTGACCGACTAATCTATCAAGCATTTGGCCGATGAAAGATAAGGGAAAATGATCCTTACGAGTTACCACGTTTAGGCGACGATAACCCATACAAATTCGCCACCCGTTTTGAATATGAGTAGGGACCAAATCCCTATCCTTGTTCTCTACCACAATCACCCCAATAATTTTTGGTACCACTTGAGTGGGACTCACCTATTTACTCTTGAAGATAAGATATATCACCCCAACCTTAAGTATCTTAAGGACTTCACCGTTAACTACTTCCCTCATTGGAGGGTTTAACCACCTTTGAGGTTGGTGTAGGGGTTTTGCATCCTCCTCCAACAATATAAGGTGCATATAAGTTGATGGACTTATAACTTTAATATCATATAAAATCCAACCTATGACTCCTTTAAATTTCCTAAGCACCTTAATCAATCTATCCTTTTGGTCACTAGTGAGTCTACTAGAAATAATCATCGGTAATATCTCACCCTCTCCTAAGTTTGCATACTTCAAATCTTCAGGTAAAGACTTAACTAAGTCATCTAGGTTCTTGGGTAAGGCCTCTAAGTGAGTATCAATATGGGTGTCAACCTCCCGCACATTCTCCACTAAACTGGAATTTTTAGGATCAAAGTGAACATCATCCATAGGATTATTCAAAAGCCACATTTATAGCAACATTGAAAGCCTCTTGCACAATATCATCAAGACCAGCAATTAAGAGAGGATTGGACTCATCCATAATGTAATTCACATTCTTATACAAGCTGAACTCCACAATGCATTTACCCCACTCTTAGGTTAACTTCCCGGTGTGCACATCAACTTTAGCCTTGGCAGTTTTTAGGAAGGGTCTCTCTAACAATATAGAGGTGGATTCCTTCTCATTTTCCATATCTATGACCTATAAATCAGCCAAAAAAATATTCGTCCATTCACATGAACCATCACATCTTCCATGATACCTCTTGGGTATATGGTGGAGCGATTGGCTAAATGGACTACCACCTCGGTTGCATGCATTTCTTGCAATATCAATGATCTATACAGAGAGTAAGGTATAACATTAATAGATTTCCTAAATCAACCATAGCATCTTTAATCAAAGTCTCTTAAATTGTGCAAGGAAAAACAAACATGCCATTGTCTTTACACTTGGGAGGAAGGTCAACTTGCATGAGAGAGGGGAGGTGATTTCTAGACTTATCTATCATTTTATACCTAAAGCCTTATTTTAAATTAACCAATTTTTTCATCAATTTTTCACATTCAGACATAAAATTGATAGTGTCAAAGAGAGAAGTGCTAACCTCACAATGGTTGAGAATTCTGAATGACTCCTTGCAATGATCCTTATCTTGATTATTTCTCATCCTATAAAAAAGAAGAGGTGGTGGAGCTTTCTCATAAAATTGTTTATGTCTCTTCACCAATTGACTCACCTTTCCTATTAACTCACTCACTTGCCCCCCAAATTTCTCAAAAATTGAGGAGAGTTTATTTCCGAAATCTCTTATGCAGCCAAATACTTGGTTCTGGAGTGAGTAACTAGCTTTACCAAGATTAGTTAAAGCTCCAAGTATTTCTTCACAAGCAGACTTAGGTGTGTATCCAATGATCGAACCGGGAGAGTTAAGGGATGATCACCATGCTCATTCCCGTTTTTCATGCAATACTTCAAGTTCCATTTCTCTCCCATACTCGTTCAACCAAAAGAAAGTATCTGTAGGGTGATCGTAATGACACACCCTACAAAGGCTTATATATTGAACACTCTCTCATCACATCTTCTATTTTTTGGTTTTTTTCTTTAAAAATAAAGAAAACAAAAAGTTTGGAACCGTAGATCTAAGAAATCACAAAACACATAGAAAATAGTAGATATAAGAAATCTCAAAAACCAAGCATTAATAAATGAATATAAATATAAGCACCAAGTTAATTAACTACTCCCTAAGCATTGAACCTAAGTATATCATTGGATTCAACACTTTTGGGCAAAAGAAAGATAAAGAGAAGAAAGGAAAAAAACCTAAAGAGAAGGAAGAGTATTTTCTCTTTCTAGCCTACTCTTGAATATAAAAAATGGGCATTAAATTTAAACCTAGTAGACAAAGGTCCATATATGTATAGTAAAAGGGAAAAGGCTAAAAAATGGCCTAAAAACCCTAGCAGTAGCAATTTAAGCTGCCAGTGGAAAATGCCAAGGTCCTTGCAGGTTTGTGCAAAATGGGCCAGGTGCCATGGCACGATCCATGCAGCCTCATGAATGGTGGTGTCTAGACATGCAACCTCGTGCAAAGCAGTGTCAGGCTGGGGTGCATGAACCTGCACCGGACGTGGGCTAGTGCTTGATCTGAAACTTTTGAGTTGCGCACCCCGCGTTGTTTGGCTAGGTCCGTCGGCTGGAAGTATGTTTTTCTCAAAAAACAATCATGGCTTGTGCTATTTTTTACAACCCATGAGTTGTTCTTCACTTTGGAGACTTCGAATGGCGCGGTCTGTGCAAAACAGGATGGTATACGCCTATACTTAGCCGTCTGGGAGCGATTTTAAAGAATTGTTGTAGCGGCACACACGAAGGTTTACGTCCCGTGAAAGGTCCTTTGTACGACCCATTTAAAATTCACAGGTCGTGTTGCCCACCTGGATAGACCGTGCATGGGTGGTGTTGGCTCCCTGTATGATTGGTGCAGCTCGGTCGGCTAGCCGACTGGTTCAACTCGCTTGCACCGTCTTTCGTTCTTGGCCTTTTTGAACTTCAAATTCACCTTTTACGGTCTGATTTCCATCTACTACCACACTTTGGATTTTGTGGACTTTGATGTACTACCATCCCTGCGAATGACATTCGATATGTTCCACCATTCTTGCAAATGGCCTTCAAATATCTTCTACCACCCTCACGGATGACCTTCTACAAAATGACGATGAAAAAGTACTCACAAGTAACCTACTTAAAAGATCACAAAGAAGAATCTAGGTGCCCGTAAATACAAAGTGTTCATTAGCTTCAATTAAGTCTATTAAACTCGGGATATAGACAAGAAAACCAATAATGGTTGTCTAAACCCTTTGTCATGTAAACCCTACTAAAAATAAATATCAACCAATGAAAACACGGTAAGAAGTGTGCCTAATGCATTGGTTAACACATGCGTAAAGGTGCACATCAGATTCTCAGAAACCGAACATCAAATCATTAGTACAAATACAAACACCAAGTTAATTTACTACTCCCTAAGCATTGAACCCAAATATTTCATTGGATTCAATGCCTTTGGTCAAAAGAAAAATAAAGAGAAGAAGATAAAAAAAAATTAGACAGAAGGAAGAGCTCCTTTCTCTCTCTACCACACTCTTAAAAGTCTAAAAATGAGAATAAACTTAAACCATAGTAAACATAGGTCCATATATTGTAGTACGGAGTTGGACCTTGGAAAATGGACAAAATAGGCTAAAAACCCTAGCAGCCGTAACTGACACGACAAGTAGAAAATGTAATTGGCCGTGCTAGCCGAAAGCTTCATGCTGGAGCGGGCCCATACCATGGTATGGCCCGTGCAGCCTCGTGTTGTCGTGGCTTTCCCAATATAGCAACGTCCGTGTTGGCTCATGCTAGCATGAGCTATATCGGTCGACACAAACCATCTATTGGTTCCCCGTTTTGAACTTAATATTGTGAGCCCCGGGTCATTTTGCGCAGCCCATAGACTGGAAACACTTTTTGCAAAGTTGAACGACATGGGCCATGTTTTTCTATGCACCCAATGGGATGGTGTTTGCACTATGGAGTTGAAACGACGGAGACCATGTGAAATGACATGGTTCGCATCCATGGTTAGCCACTGGAGAAATTTGGAAGACACGGTCGGTGCCAAGGGGGTGTGACACGGCTCATACTAGCCACCCCTGGAATGGGCCATGCTAGGTGTTTTAGCCTCATGTTTGCTATTTCGCGTCGGCGTGCAGGTCGGCCGGCTGGTTCAGCCAAGGGAGGTCATCGTCGTACCTGTCAAAGTTACATTTTATAAGCACTAAATGCTACTTAAATACAATTAAGTAGATAGTGGCAAATATGGGTCGTCCATGAGAAAAGTGATCTTCCTAAGGGTTTAAACATATAAGGTGGATACTAGACTAGATATAGATATACATAGATATATAAAAGCAAGTAAAGAGGGTGGGTGTGTTGGTTGGTTTTTCTAAGTTATGAATTTAAAGACAAGACAACAAGTTACTAAAAAGATGATGAAAACACAAATTACGAGACCTTGGGTGCAATTGATATCCACTTCCGGGCCTCTTATCTTTCCTCGAATTCATGACCTATTCACTACTTTAACTTCTTGCTGTGAAGCTAAATTTTCCATCCTTCTTTCATAGTAGTTTACAAGAGTGAATTCGACATCTCTTGTTTAACCTCGCTAATGACCTCTTTAGTTGAGAAAAGGCTAAAGATATCTCATTAATGGCATTGAGTTTGAAGAATTAACAAGCTTGATAAAACTTATAAACATTAAGTCAAATGTCTAAGCATTGAACCAATCTATGCATTTACTAAGATTAGTAAAGAAAGTTCAACATTAAATGACCTCTCCTATTTGCTCCCTTAAACAAACATGAGAAAGAGTTCAACATCATCACATTCATTTAGCAATTATCAAATCATGAACCCAATTAGAAGTTCTAACTCATGCTCTTGGATTCCATATCAAAAGAGGGAAAAATTACCTACTTTTACCCAATCCTAACAAGTTATCATACACTACAAGAAACATGACCTATTACTTCGCCCCTTTTACCTTGAGTTTTTGGCTTATTTCAAATAATCGGGGTAAAAAGTTCTTTTAACTCTGTTATTTTATTTTGTGAAGTAAATAATAATTTTTACCTCGGTTATAAAATAATCGAGGTAAATAATAGGGTTTTTACTTCTGTTTATTGATAACCGCGGTAAATTTTTTCCAAATGTGAAGTAATAAGTATAACCGACATAGCTGCGACATCGGCAACATGGGTGTAACCTAGCAGTGAAAGTTAATTGCTAGATGAACGACTTCACAAACATGGTCAGATCGACCGGATTTTTAATGACATTAAACCGACTTCGCATTTCGGGACTAGCGATGTCGTACATACCCATCGCTCCAATCCAGTGCCTAAACCCAATAAAATAAATTAAATCATGAGACGTTGCAGGGTAGCCGGTAACTTGTCGGATAACTCCAAATCATTGGTGCAAATGGTGTGCGAAGTCAGACTTCTTTATCGTACCTAATAAATCAACAATGGATAACCAATGCAAGAAGAACATTGGATGTAAAATGAAAAGGTCCCATCCCAAGTTCACAAAATCTAATAGAATTATAATGAAACTAAATTGGAAAGACTAATATTGCTACCACATACATACAATATCCAGGAAACATCCCACAAATTAAAAGTTATCAAGCAGAAAAGAAAATATCTCAATAAAATCCTAAAAAAGTTGGAATCATACAAAAAATTTACAATCATGGCAATCAATGGGGTGGTAACGGGTTGGGATGTTGTTTGCCGACGAACTATTTCCATCCGACTCTTTAGTGGAAGAATCAATATTTTTGTCACTTGACCCATCTTCATCAGATGTCAGTGTCATGCCATCCTCGGGCACCTCATCCCCAGGTGCATTGATCGCACTGTCAATCATAGACTTCAGCTCCGCAAAATATTCCAAAATCTTTTGCACGTTGCAGTCTGTGCACCTCGCTAGGGACTTGATCTCGACCACGTCTTTAAGGAGGATTCCCCAGGAGCTATGCTAAGGCCTGTTGGGAAAAAATAAGTTAAATGAAATAACAATTATACAAATTAAATAATGAATATGTTGGAATAACCATAAAACTTTATAAATTCATACCCGATTGTGGGGCCGACTACTTGGGGTGGCTGGATCTTCTGCTGTGGAAGCCAAAGGGTTTGACTCGTTCCCAGTTTCCATAGTAACTTCCATATTTCCCGTGGGGACATTGCGATCGATCCATGCCCCTGCCTCCCAATGCCAATGCTTTTGCCCGAAGTAGTTTGCATAGTAGTACTTTTGCTGGATCTTCGCCTTTGATTTGATTGGAGCCTTCTTCTTCTGCAGAATGGAGGTGATCATATTTTTTTAGGGGAGTGTATGAATCTTCCTTGCGATGGCCACTTGGTGTATCTCCAGGATGATGGTGTACCCAAGGTTTACTACCTTGTTCTCCGCAAGGTGGTAGTACATGACGACCCCATTGATCGTGCACTCCGAAGGATGTCCGACAGGGATTAGAATTTGTACAATTATATTGTTTATCATCCTTTCCTAGAGATTGAAGACATCAATCTTTATCTTCCTTGGTGGATGAACCTGTTCCCCACTTTAATTTTGGTTGGGGTCCAGCGCCCCAGATTGGTCATCCTGGGGGACCGGTGGAGGCAAATTGTCGTGGTAGTATAGCCGTAGGGGATCAACCTCTGGGTGATTCTATGCGCTGATTATTCACAAAATCACTTGAATGATGAGCTCCGTCATCATCTCCACATCCACCCCGTTCACTCTTGTAATGTAGATGTCCGTAGATTGCTGAGCAAAATTGGCGTAGAATTCCTTGATCTCTGTATCATACGTCGGTCTGTCCAAGCCTATCTAACCCTTCGTTCTCGAAGGTTTGAATGTTTTGATTAAAACTTTAAGGTGGAGTCACGCCGCATTCGCTGACTTCTTCACCCTGACCTCCTTTATCCTACGGCCAAAAATCTTTTCGACAGGATCCTGTGCCTCCTCATTTATGAAGCGTATGTTGTATCACGTTGGCGGTGGATGGGTGGGCTTTGCTCTATCTTCTTGATGCAGGATGGATCATCCCTTGTGGTGTTTTCCTTAAACCTTTTTGCTGCCTGCTTCATTTGAGCTATTTGTGAAAAACATGAACTTGGAGCAATTAGTTCAACAAGAAAGATCCTAGCTCATGCATATGTAAAGCTCGACGTTGAATTCTAGTCGCATATCTGTCGGAAAAGCTAATGTGTTAGATTCGAAGTCGCATATTCATGTCTATGAATTTGGAACGTCCCATCTAACACGTCGCCTATGCCAAAAAAACTGTGCGACTGGGATACTAATGGACCTAAAACACCTAAAATATGAACTTATATCAACATCAAAACATGAAAAAGTAAAATTCCATTAACAAGTAGCAAGAATGAGTCCCACAAAAGTTACCTGAACCCTAGCCCTAGTTAAGAATTTTTTACAAGTCCCAAGCCAAATTCAATAAACCCAAAATAAAAAAAACACAACAACTCATGCATTGTGAATTTTAAAATCATGTAATGGGGCACTGAAGGAATCCCTCAAATCCGATAAAATCACTATCCAATTTGAGGAAAAAACTTACCTTGGTTGACCTTGGCGTGACATCGTCGATTGCGAATGGGTTGGTCGTTGGGAAGCTTTTAAACCCGTGGCAGAATGTAATCATTTTATCAAATGTTCGATGTTGCAGGAAAAGTCACATGGGTAGATAGAAAGAGAGATCTTAGTGTGACTTTGTAACACGCATATTTGGCCCTCACATATGCTTTGGGTCTGGGCCACGATGGAACCTAATCGGCAACAGGCGATGTCGCAACTAATTCGCTCTATATGTTACAAAACCGGAAATTAGGTGACGCTTCTTATGATAATTAGTGGGCCAAAATAGACAAGCAACCCAAACCAAGAAAATCTCCGGGCTAGGTCAGTGATAGACAAAAATCATGATAGCCCAATGTTGCATTTATATTTCATCGTTATGCATATATTTTTTCTAAGTCTTTAGCTACACCAAAATTTGGATTGTGGGCCGATTAGTGCATGGTATAGAGGAAACTATAAATGAGTACTTATGAGTGTATGATGTTCAGCTGTAAGAACTTGTGGAATTCTATATCGACCATAAACAGTTTTGTTATCAACAAGACGGTCATTGTTGCTCTTAATTTTTGTGGACATTTAGATCAGACATTTATAACGCTTATGTTGTTTGTGGCTCATTAAATCCATGACATATACTCATGTTTTTTTATTTATGTTGATTTTGTTCTGGGTTTGGTGAACGATCTAGTTATGTGGGTACCAATTACTCTGGAAGTGAGATGAAAGAAATTGAAGAGAGAAAACAGCTGGAAGATAATTACGAGCCCTCCAGGATTCCGATTAGGATTTTTCTGGCTTGTGTCTACTATTGATTTTATTATTGAAATGACTCTTCAAGGATTATTATTGTTTCATAATACGTACTTTGTATACGGTGTATAAAAACATTGAATTAGATTTAATTGGAAAGATTATAAATTGAACGTTAGATGTATTAAAATTAATATTTTTCTAAATTCTAATAAAATAGTTTTAAACAGTTGTTCAAAGTAGTGCAGGAAAACTAAAAATAATGGTGAAGAACGGTGACATAAAAAACAAATGGCCCAACACCATTTACCACCTCGAATAACAACGTGGCCCCAATATAAGTTCATATTCTACAAGAAATTGAGTAAATCCCTTCGGAGTAAGGGTTTTCCACATTCGGTTCCCTTAGTTGTTCATGTCCTACTCTCTTTCATTGCACCGTAGAACAACCGGCTCCTTGTACGATGGTAGAACCACCGAAATGTGGGCTGAGACGCACTGATTTATAAACCAAAAACAAAATTTAGTAAACATGAAAATAACATATAGAAAAATTTAATTGAGAATGAAATACACGTGTGACAGGGAGGACCTACCAAAATCGAAACATCCCCGAAGTTTGTCTTCATGAGAGTGTGAACAAAGTTGAATAGACGGACCTCCCTATTATTGTTGCAAGGATGACAATCGCCATCCGAACCACTATGGATCTGCATTGGTCATGTAGATGGTTAATAAAAAAATACAAAATAAGTAAGAAAATAATAGGGATTCCGAACTGGAAATCACTCACCTCAATTAGGGTACGTCTGCTTGAACCAGCATTGTTGGCCATTATTCCTGAAATTCGATTAAAAATTGGCTCAGTTAATCTTTTTTGGCTAGGTATCGCTCGTTACCGTCAGATCATAAATTTACTTGGCCGACATGTGTGAGCGACGTCGCCAACCACTTGGAAAAACCGATTAGTTATGTTTGAATAGTGCGATGTCACAATCAAGTAGGGTAATGACAACAAAGGAATAAACGATGTTTCTTGATGACCACTCTTAACAGAAAATGACTGACTAGTCTGCGACGTCACATTTAACGGTTACAAAAACATTATCAAAAGTAAAAAACCAAAACAAACAAAAGTATTCACAAAAACATAGGGCTGGTTGACAGGGACCAACTTACAAATTAAAATTCCTAAAACCTACCGGCCAAAATCTGTTCAAATTTCGATACAAAAACTAAGAACACATTATTACACCATATACATAACAAATTCGATGACGAATATAAAAATTGAATTACTCTAGGGAATCGAGGAAGCATATCTTCAAATTGATGGGTTGAGGGACTGCTAAAATTTGAGAGAAAACTGAATATTTAAAGGGATGTATATGGTGGGTTCCACATATATAGTCGTTATGAAGCGTTGTGAATTCTGCCTTGGTAAAGGCACGTCGCAGAGCAATCAACCCAACCGACAATGTACCGATATTGTAGTGAACTCGCTTAATATAATTTTGGGCCTAACCATTTCAGCCAACTAGCATAGTAATGGGTCCATGTGTGGCCAACAACATATGCGATGTCGCAGGTTTCTCGTTTGAAGCGATAACTTACTGACATATGATCGATGTCAATTTGGATTCAAGTGGGCCTTACCTTTTCAGCCCACTAGCATACAAGGGCATGGCTTGCGTTTGACCAAATCGAACATAATTGACCTTCATAATAGTTACTAGCATATTAGATACTGTAATTGTAGTTTATAAATGCCCATGAACTTCGTAGACGTGAAGTTCAATGGGCATTGATTTTAGCACATACAATGAACTTTTTTTACGTCCAATTCCATGGGAACCACCGCATATAATCGCATGATATTTATTATTCTAGTTTTTCGAAGAAATATAAAGATAATAAAACTATGTCCATCAATTTTTTTACAGTGATATTACAAGGCTTAGGTAAAATTTAGAAGATTACTTACAAGCACACAAGGCATCATTCGGAAGAACTTGTGGAAGTACATGTGGAATAAAATTGGTTTCCTTATTATCTTCGGTAACTAAAAGTTCAACTTCAGATGTCAAACTTTAATTTTAGGGCCGATAATAATTGGGTTCGCGAATTCCAATGTCCATTTATAATATTTCACTTAGGTCCCCCGACGGAGTGAAAGTACTTGCAATGTAAAACTGGGGAGACACTAAACCGATTTGCCAATTCATGAGCATAATGCCTATTTGGTCATGTACGGATATATATAACGGGGTAATCGTCCGTCATTTTTGTTAATATTCCATAAATACCCTTACCATAAGCGTTGAGAGAATGTTTCATTTCCACCACATAGAATCACATGAAAATTTAAATTCTTGGTTTCCAAAGCAAGAAATAAAAATAGAATTAGGTCCATAATTTTTTTAAAGTGATATTACAAGACATATAGTTAATTGGAGAATATTACTTTGTGTATTCAAGGAGTCATTCAGAAGAACTTGTGCAAAGTGTATGTGGAATAAGACCAGATTGTTTATAAGCCTCGGTACGTATTAGTTGAATTTCGGATGACAAAGTTTTATTTTGGGTTGAACGTGATCTGTTTTGGGAATGCTACTGTACATTTATAATTTTCACTAATTATATCCCTCCGACAGGGTAGGAGAACTTGAAAATGTAAAAGTACGGTGAAATTTTAGTTATCCACATTTTCAGAACAATGGTGTTACGAGACATCTTTTAGGGCCCCAATATTATCACGGACTATTTTACGATACTTTTCCTTAATTTTATTGTGATAAACATGTGTGATATCATAATTATGTTGTAAAAAATGAATCCAAAAGTGACCCCTCTCCTACATCGTGCAAACTGAATTTTCGGAGGGAACCAAAAATTTTGGCCAAAATTTTGAACAAAAAATTGCCCCCATTATTTTTTCATTTATATATCATTCAGAAATAACACATATTCCCAACAATCCTCATCCAAATCCAACAATATACCATCCTTTCCATTTAACACAAAAACAACCAATAAAGAAATTATTCAAATTTTTTCTCTAAAACAAAAACAAGCACACGAGAATGGAGCATTTTCGGGTTCAAATTAATTGAGGTAGTTTGACATCCATTCCATGTTCAATTATAATCTTTATTACCATATACCTTCTACATTTTTTAATTTCTCATAGATTAAAGATTGGATATTTTCACAAAGTACGCTGATTTTTCGTGTTTTCTAGATAGTACAATGTTTGAAAGATGTGATCAAAATGGCTTAGATTAGGGATAATTGTGGAGAGTATCCATGTATTCGTATGAACATAGGTCAAATGTTCGACGTCAGTCATAGGTGATCATCTCATACGATAAGTGACCAGACAATGTTCGACGTCACAAATGCTATGAAATTATTGTCATAGAAGTTGAATATCCGACGTCGCTCTTTTGTAGAACTCTGCGAAATCACTGAACACTGCATGCGACGTCACTTAAAAGCTAACCAAGTACTTTGAACATTTTTAGATTAATGTTTTCTATGTATGAATATATTATGGGACTGCCAAATTCTAACATAAACTTTGTTTCATGTGCGTTCTTTGTAATGGGACATAGAGAGTTGTCGATGGACTTCCAGCAAGCAATGTGGACAATGCAGGTTCAATACATTAATTGATGTTTCAATTTCATACCAATTTCATACCAACTTCATGTATTTTAATATACTCTGATATGTATTTACCATCATTATTCTAGTTCTGTTGGTTCCTTACATTATCTTTTTGTCAATAATCAATTGCACAATAATTGATTGTCGTCTGATTTGTAAACATTTCATGAATTGTGGAACACTATTAGGTCACATGTAATTGATATCGATGAACAAATGTTTGTACAAGAACTGATGTCTCCGAGACTAATTCGCGATGTCGCAGTAACTAGTGGAGCGACTAAACAAGACCGAAGTCGCATAAACCAGCATTTTTTTTGGAAACGTCGCCTAAATAAATAGATGTCGCATTTAACAGCCTTTCACGTCACCATGCACATGACGGTGCTGGCCTGGAGTATCCGTTATCACAGACCATTATCCATAACGTCGCCATCATTTATTCGCGACCTAAGCATTGGCGATATCGCAGCAATTGTAGTCCTATCGCATGGCTTCTTGCTATCAATGACGTCGGTCCAACTATATGAAGATGTCATTCAGAATGATGTTGCAACTACGAACTCCAATTGTTGATCATCTTCCTTGAACCAACGTCGCACATAAATCTGCCGACGTCTGTCCAAAACCGTGGTAAAAAGTACTTATTTACTTCGGTTCTGAATCGAGGTAAAAAATGCACTTTTTACTACCCTCACATTTACCTTGGTTTTAGATGGCTGAAACCCGAGGTAAAAATCCCTGCAAAACCGAGGTAATAAGTGTTGTTTATTGTAGTGATACAAGAATTGCATGTTCTCAAACTTCAAACAACATTAATGATATCAAGATCCAACATTAAAAAAATTCATAAATGCACAATCGAAAAGGCAACAAATAGGTAGAAATGATTTTCAAGATATGGGCAAGGAAGCCTTAATTAATTTCTCCTTAGATCATACAAATCATACTAACATTCATGGACAAATTCATAGATCAAGAATGAGAGAAAAGACGATGAAGAAGAGGAAAATAGGGTTTTTGGGAGAGTATTTTCGGCCAAGAAAAAAGGTAAAAGTGAAGATAAGATAGGATATATTTATAGTACAAGTTTTGGTCAAGAAAAAGTCAGAAAAATGTAGAAGAGGTGCACAGGCCGCATGTTTGTCTTCCTAGGGCTGATTTTGCCCCATGTTTTGGGCGTAAGGGCGCGCGCCTAAGTGCGTGTGCTGCGGACCCGTCGGTCCTTCTTATCTTTAAGTTCTGTGCATTGCTACAGGTGAACCACTAATCTGACTTGGAAGTTGTTGTAGTTATTTTTATAACACTTGAGAAGACAAATCCAATGGTACCACCCTTGGAGGCTGGTTCTTCTCAGATTTTTCTAAGAACTTGGCCCAAACTTCCAGGTCACAATTCATCAGCTTCTTTGTCTTCCTTCTACAACCTTTCTATATTTTACCATGTTTTGAATAATGGCCTTCAATCTTCTACCATCCTCATTAATGGCCTTCACTGAACCACTTCGAAGTGCTTATGAGCAATCTACAAATTAAGCTCACAAAAAGGAATCTAGATGCTCGTAAGAACCAAAAATCCATTAGA
>JAULKM010005599.1:0-15114 GCA_032355605.1 Rubia tinctorum | reverse complement strand
GATACAAAAACCGAAAACGGTCATCTAAACCCCTTATGATGCAAACCTACCTAAATCTAG
Organism: Rubia tinctorum; assembly: GCA_032355605.1. Taxonomy (NCBI): domain Eukaryota; kingdom Viridiplantae; phylum Streptophyta; class Magnoliopsida; order Gentianales; family Rubiaceae; genus Rubia; species Rubia tinctorum. The sequence goes on along the minus strand of JAULKM010005599.1, from coordinate 15,054 downwards.
CAATCTTACCACAAAATGATTACAGAAGAGATGTTAAATGCTCCGGAAAACACATGCATTTGAGGTCAGATCAGAGAGCTTGTGTACTTATTCTTCGAGGGTATAACCAAGAAGGATGTGATTTTTGTAAATGCCTCTTGCAAAGGATCCCTATCAAACAAGAGCCTCAAGCAAGCCATCAGCTTCTTCTAGGAATTGTCCAATGGGATGATGTTGTTTTATTACCAATCAAGGATGGATACAAGCAATGATAAGGATATTATCTCCCCAAATTTGGAAGAACAAGTTCAAGGGCTAGAATCAATGATGAAAGAACTCATAAGGGAGATAGCTCATCAAGCAAAGTATTTCAAGTTTTTTTCTCTAGGGACCATACAACTGATGATTGTCCCAGGTAGTATGAAGTTAGATCCATCGAAGAAAGAGGCTGAGAGCAAGGTGTTTTGAGGGAGCAATAATGGGGTGGTTATCAGTGTGATGTCAAATAAACTATCGAGATGATTAGAATTTTGACACATCAAACCATCATAAGTAAGCCATAACAACTATGGTTAAATCAAATGATAAGTTCCACTCCTGAATCCATGAGGAGATCCAAGACTTGGATACCAAAGTATATTCAAGAATAAGAGTCTTAGAAGCTAATGTTGACAGCCTAGCCTTGTCTATTCAGGACTTAGAGGCCGAAGCTAAAGGAAAATACAAATGCAATTCACACGGATGTCAAATCTCACAAGAAAGTGTGATTAATATGAGGTTTGAGATAGAGGTCAGTGGGGATCACATCTTGATTGAATCAGAAAGAATATGGAATGAAATATTTATTGTATTGCGGGAAGAGGAACATAGTGACACAAGGATGAGAATTAAAGAAGGGAGAACATCCAAAATTGGAGATAAACGAAAAATTAAAAAAAGTCACACATCCACCACCATTCCATAAAGCATTAAAGGACAAGAAGAGGAACGACGATAGCAGGAAACTCTCCAAAACATTTTGACGTTGTGACATAAGTGTTCCTCTTGTTGATGCGACAAATAAAGTACCTATGTATGCTAATTTTTAAAAACTTAATGCACCCCAAAGCATGATTCTAGGTCTAAATTAGTGGAACAAGTAAATAGCCATGAGTCATCCATCTTACAGAAAGGACTTCCCCCAAAATGTTATGACCCAGGCATATTTACAGTTCCATGCATAATTGGAAATACCTTTTTTAGAAAGGACATACTAGAAATAGGAGCATCAATTAATTTTATTCCATACTCCTTGGATAAAACCTTTAATCTTAGAAAATAGCGTGAGACTGGAGTAGTGGTTCAATTGGCCGATCGCTTCGATGTATACCCAAGAGGTATTGTGGTGGATTTGTTGGTTAAAGTTAATGAACTAATTTTTTGGAGCATTTTAATGTTTTAGATATAGAAAATGGAAAGGTACCACCCCATTTATTTTATGTAGACCTTTCTTGAAGGGGAAAATCCTTCAAGTCGCGCTTGTTATGAATCTGGGGGGTAAGAAGTTACAAGAAATGCAGTTATAAGTCAATAAAATGTCTGAAGATATGGCATGATGATAAATTGAGTGTGGTACAGTGAAGGACCTGATTTGGTGGCCTCTTACCGATTGTCGATCTTGATGACGGTCTGTAATTGGAGCTCGAAGGGTATCACTTGCCGAAAGATGTACCCACTTCATCCTATTCCAACAATTCATTATTAAAATTTTTGTGCAGAACCACGTGTGATTTTTTTTCTTCTGAAAATGGTATTGAAAAGTGTAACAAGAATTTACCTCATCATCAGTGATAATCTGAATATCCACATCGTCATTTGAAAATTCATTGTAGTTATATTTTAGATCTTTATAACTAGGTTGCTCATCTCCCTTGGCTATCAAAGAGACAGGCCAATCGACCACTTTATCCATTGCCTCCCCAATATTGTCGAATTGGTGGTCAGATGAGGGCAATCCAGCTCTAGGATGGTAGATTGGCTCGTAAACTCTAATTCGAGCCACACATTCTTGTTGGCTATGCTGATGATGTAGGATTTGACGCAACCCATATGCGACCATGTGCTTCTTATCGAAACGTCTTTGATGTACAAAGTAACATCTTCTCCATCCTAAAAGTTTGATAGTTGCAAAAAATGTTAGCTCCATATTAAATATTTAAAGATGTAAAAATTAATTAAGAAGAAATTAGATTTATTAGCGTAAGCTTACCTCCTTATCACCTTCTCCATCGCTGGGCTCTCCACTTGAATTTGATGCACCAGCAGCAAAGTCATCTATGGCCTTTTCAATGAACTTATTTGGATCATCAAGGCCCGTCAGGACTTATTCACCACCTGCAGCTACAAAGCCCTTGACTAGTTTCTCAAGGTATGAGACCATAGCCTTAACGGCCGGTTCATCATTCGATGCTTTCTTCTCTGGTGTTGGCTTGCTTGAGGAACTGCTGCCGCACTTGCTGCGGGTGAGATGAGGAACTGCCACGGATGTGGGCAGGCCAGTCTGAGTCCCCCTTTACCTGCTCGGGTGATCCTTCTTGTTTGTGGCCTTTATGAGAATGTCCTCACCTGACTGCAATATCAATGTCCCTCAGTCCTTCTCCTCGTTCATTCTCAACTGTATTGTAAATATTTTTGCAAAGTTACGATTGAAAAACGATAGAAAAAAATGTTTGATTTTCTTAACGTCAAAGTAGTTGAAATAACTTACCACTTCCGCAACAATTGTCTTGACCTCCTTGGAGATTTACTTCTCATCAGTGTCCTTGTTGGCCTCTTGGTAAACAAGCGATCTGTCCTACTTGAATTCCTTATTCTCCAATTTCTACTCAATCTCCTCCTTAGTGAATCCTTGGTCGGATAGCTTCTTCCTCTCCTTTTCTCAAGTTGCTCAGAAAGTCTGTCTACGACTTCTTAGTTCCCTTTCCTTCCTATGTGGTAGGTGTACTCCTTTGCCGACGCATATTAAGTTTCTTTATTTTGAATAGCCTAAAGGGAGGGATTAGGTTTCCATCAATTTTAATAATAAAGACAGTAATCTAATAGATGGTAGCTCTAGGTTCCTATTGTAAAATTTTAAAAATAATACCCGTCGGTGTCTTCTCTCAAACAAATTCCATTCCTCCTCATCCATCCATTTATACTTCTAACATGGTTTTACCTATGAATTGTTAATTCCACAGTCCACATCATGTATGTATTTGTTTAACACCTTTGTTTTCCACTTCCAATGTTGGTCCCATGCCTTCTTGTACACATATTTCTTCAACATTAGTAATTGAACCTCAACCAATGTGTTTTCAATACTAAAGTCTTCCTGTAATGAATGATATGCACAGTGAGACATTAATCATGTGTTCTTTACAAAAGAAATAAAAAGGCATAGGGTTATTAATTAATCAAAGATCTTACCAATACATCCTTCCACGACTCTTCCTTGACATCGTGGGGGACATCGCACCCATGTTTGTACGATCCAAATTTGATGCGGCGGCTAAAAGCGTAATTGTCTTAGGCCGTCCATGTTGTCTAATTCTTTGTGTAAACCACCTCCTTTTTGTGGAACTGGAAAAGCAACAGGTTTCCTTTCCAAGCAAGACAGATTTGACAAGTTTCCATTCCAAGCTTCCTACACCAACTTTTGATCTCGAACTTGTCAAATCCCTCACCAAATTTACCTCAAACTTTGGAAAAGTCATTGTCCTCGTCATTCACTTTCCTCCCCTTGCGGGATCCCTTTGCATCTATCTTGGAACTTTGGGGGTCGTCCTCCGATCCACCGGCTTCGTCACCCTCAACATTATCTTTTTTATTGGTTGATGTCCCGGATTTCCTTTCTTCTCAAAGGAATCCTTTTTTTTGGTAGTTCTTGGTCTCCATGTCTTCCTCAGGTGTGGTAACATCTTTCTTCTGTGGTGTTGGCCACTTTCTCTTTATGGTTAGTTTTCCATGTTTTGGCGGAATCTACCAGATGTAAAGTCGTACAATCATTCCAAAATGTACAGGCACACATATAACATATTGTGAGCCATTAACTATGAGCCATTTATATAACATAAACGAGAAACATTATCACTCACATAATGCCAAAGAGTTCACTCACACAACCATTCCAAAAAGTCATAAAACCATTCCAAGAAGTTCACTCACACATATAATGTAATATGAGCCATTAAAATGTGAGCCATTCATATAACATAAATGAGAAACATGGTCACTCACACAATGCCAAAAAGTTCACTCACATAACCATTCCAAAATTTTCACCCTCATAATCATTTCCACAAGAACAAACACCCTAGGTACAACACATAGAGGGCTCTAAAATGGCCTTGAACAACAACACTCACGTAGTTGAACACTTCTTAGCCAAAACATAGGAAAAATAATAATACCCTATTAAATTTCCCAAAAAGTGACATTCCACTATAGAAGAGTGAGGATGCCATACTACATCATATTTCCTCAATCATGGTTTTTGTAAATGAGAAATTTTGATAAATATGTTTTTCCTCATTGAGGCATTTTGTCGAGCATGTGTTGAGCATAAAAATAATTGTTTCTCATTCATAATTTCGGATGTCAAACCATTCTAAATTATACCAAAATGATATACCTTAAGAGATGCAATGAATTGGCTGACCTTTGTGCATTTGAATCCATAAAGTTTTACTCAACAAGATAGGGGGTTCTAAGGTACGAATGGTTGTGGAAGATTGTAATGTCTTCAACCTATTATAGAAAATGATGGCTAGGGTTGAGGAGTTATGGGTAGTTATAGTGATTGATGATGAGTTTATGGTGGTTATAGTTGAGAGAATTTGAAGGAAGGATTGGAATGGGAGTTGGATGCATCAATTTTGGGTGGCAGTTTCACCGTTTGAACATTTTTTTTTAAATACTCGACATTTTTTCAAGATTTGAGGCAGGTACACCTTGTGATATAACATGAAAATAGGTTGATAGTTCCTTATGTGAATTAAAGTCTAGGATGAAATTTTTATGTCAACCATGTGATGAAAATAACCCCTAATACTATTTCATTCATAGTTTATCTTGTTTTACTTTCTCGATTAATAGTTTTAGATTCAAACGGAAAAACCCCTTTGTTACTATTAGATATTCCTAACACGCGATTGGAGTAACACCTGAGAGTGAATTGTGTTTGTATAACTTTTGGATGCTAATATCTCTGTGGATGACCTCAAAGTTGCCACTAGCTACGTTTATCGTAGTTAGGAATGAGGTAAGGAGCAACATACAAATTCTTATCTTTGAACCCTCGCACTTGTGGGATTGAACTACCCCGCGAGTGCAGGTCAACGTATAATACTCCAAATAAAGACAATAAGGTAGCTCACACTAGCTCAAAGAACTTCCAAAAGGCACAAATAAGGTAAGCATAATTTGTTTTTCATTTTTCTCTCATTTACTCTCATTTTGCTAGGAGCTCTCTCGGATTTTCATCCTAGCTTCTATTTTGTTTCAAACCTCACACCTCACCATTTTCCACACCTTTAAGGCCTCTCATGTTTTCATAGGTTGCCCTTTTGGTGTTTCAACTTATCCAGGGCCCCTATTTTTTTTTTCTAAATTGGCAGTTCGGGTTTTCAACCTAGTAGGTTCTTTTAATCTTTTTAAATTTTTTTTTGGATTTTTCATCAACACAAAATACTCCAAAAGTGAGTTTCAATGTACATTAGATAAAAAAAATACTAAGAAATATCTCTTCAAAAAGACAAACATACTAAGAAATATATCTAATACCCTTCCCCCCAAACTTAAAACTTCTATTATTTTCAATACATAATGATATCTAAAAGAAAGTGATGAAAGAGAGAATAAAGAGAGTACTTAGGGTGGAAATATGAACACCCAAACTATGCCTAGTAACATGAACCATAACCTCCATTATAGATATATAGTAAATCGTAACAATAGGAGGAGGTACCTCCTTTTGGTTCTCAATGGTGGGTAGTAAGGATGGATATTGGTGATTGGAAGATGAGGATTGCATGGGGAATTCCTTGAATTGACTCCTTCCTTTTTTCTTCGAAGCCAATTGCTTTATACAACATGAACATAAAACTAAACGTAATAGGGTTCTACAAAAAACTATTCTAAAATGAGAACAAAGTAATACTAAAAGCTCAAAAAAATTCCATTTGGCATGTTCAACGTCATCCTCACGACCTATTATCTTGAGAAGAATTCATTTATAAATCATATCATCGAGGATGAGGACTTCCTCAAATGGTTCCAAAACTTCATCTTCGAGGTAGGGTTTCAATTGGTGTCCATTGACCTTCATGGTTTCTGTTTGACTTCATACCATGATTTTTCCTTTTACTTGTGAACTGTCGCATTCTCATAGGAGTCACGTCGGATTTCTTCAAGATCTTGAAGTTGTAATTCATATTGATTCAGGCTTCATATTCTAGCTCATCTGGGAGGTGACATGCCTTCCCAAAAAGTGGTTGGTTGCGGGTCATACTTATTGGTGTCTTGTATGAGGTCCTTATGCCCAAAGTCCCTCACCTAGATGGGTGCTCCAATATTTTCTGGATGGGTTTGTCATTGTTTTTTCAAGGATAGCCTTTATCTCTCTTTTGGATACCTTGGCTTGCCCATTCGATTGGGAGTGGTATGTGGTAGATGTCTTGTAGGTGACGCCATATTTCTTAATCAATGACTCAATGGTACAATTGAAAAAAGTGAGTTCCTATATCATTAATCACGGTTCGGAGGACTCCATACCATGAGAACATGTTAAGCTTCAGAAAATCCACCACTGTTTTCAAGTTATTGTGGATTTTGCATCTACCCACTTAGACACATAGTCCACGACTAGAAAAATGTAAATGTTCTCTTGGCTTTACTTAGACACATAGTATACAACTAGAAAATGTATATGTTTCCACCCAAGCTTGGAAATGGCCCCATGAAGTCTATCTCCCAAACATCGTAAATCTCATAATGCAAGAGGGGATATTTTCCATTTCGTTCTTTGCGGTGATGTTGCCCGTCCTTTGGCAACTGTCACAAGAGTAGTAAACTTGGAAGATTTTCTTCCACATTTTATGACAATACAGGCCTTATTCAAAGACATTCATAGTGTTCCTTCTAGGCCCAAAGTGGCCTCCACAAGAAAAGGAGTGAAAAAAAATTAAGAACGAAATTTACCTCACTTTCTAGAATAAATATCCTAATTACTCGATCGGTACAATGTTTCCATAGATAAGGGTCATCCCACACATATTTATTTGCCTCACTCCTTAACTTATCTCTTTTGGCCTTGTTGTACGAGGGTGGAAATTGGTCCGCGACTAAGTAATTAACAAAATTGCATTCCAAGGTTGACTTATTTTTAGTCCAAATAGCTGCTGCTAAGAAAATTCCTCCCAAATGGGCTCTAGTTTGGACCCTTTTATGGTGGGATGTAGTTATTGTGGGGACACTAACCTACTCAAATGGCTGGCCACCACATTCCCACTTCCTTTCTTATCTCTAACCTCTAAGTCAAACTCACTCAAAGAAGTATCCACTTAATCAACCTAGGTTTTTCTTTTTTCTCAGTCATCATTAAGTGGCGAAGGGAGGCATGATCCATGTAGACGATAACTGTTATTCTAAGAGAGTAGGGCCTAAACTTTTCAAGTAAAAATACTACGATCAATAACTCTTTCTCAGTAGTGGAGTAGTTTCATTATGCATCATTAAAAGTTATTAAAGCATAGCATATAACATGTGGTATTCTCCCAACTCTTTTACCTAGGACCGTGCCAATGGCATTGCAATAGAGCCACACATAATCTCAAAGTGATAAGTACATTAGGAGGTTGTATGATAGGGGCGGTTACAAGCATCACCTTCAAAGTATCAAAGGCCTTTTTCCCTCTAGAACAAAAAAAATCTACATCCTTTTGCAATAACTTGCACAAAGGGGGTGATATTTTAGAGAAGTCCTTGATGAATCGCCGGAAAAAACCGGTGTGGCCCAAGAATGATATAACCTTTATAACGCTAGAGGGTAAGGTAGGTATTAGATGGTATCCATTTTCGTTTTGTCTACTTCTAGGCCTCGTGAAGAGACTACATGACCTAGTATGATACTCTTTTCCACCATGAAGTGGCATTTTTCAGAGTTCAACACAAGGTTACTTTCAATTCACCTATTGAGAACTAATGATAGATAACGTATACAACTATCAAAAGAATCCCCGTGAATGGTAAAATCACCCATGAAAACCTCCACAAAGCACACAAAAAACTCCAAAAAATTATTACCATAAACCTTTGAAATGTGCTGGGAGCACTGCAAAGACCGAAAGGCATGCGCTTATAGGCAAAAGTGCCAAAGGGACATGTAAAAGTGGTTTTTTCTTAATCCCCGAGGTCAATAGCTATTTGAAAGTAAGAAGAAATAATAGGTAGGATTGGCTAGCCTCTCTAATAGTTGGTTAATGAAAGGCAAGGGAAAATGGTTCTTTCGGGTAATTGCGTTTAGGCGGCTGTAACCTATACAAACCCTCCACTCGTTTTGAATACGAATAGGTACCAAACCCATCCTTAATTATTTTTTACTACTGTAATACCACTTTTTTTAGCACAACTTGGGTAAGACTAACCCATTGGCTATCGGAGATAGGGTATATCATCCCAGGTTGAAGTAGTTTGATGACTTCTCCCTTCACTACGTCAATCATTGTTGGGTTTAACATCCTTTGAGGTTGTTTTACGGGCTTTGCCTCTTCCTCCAATAGAATTTAGTGCATACAAGTTGACAAGCTAATGCCTTCTATGTCAGTGATGCTCCACCTTATTTCCTCCTTATATTTCCTCAATACATCAATCAAACTACCCTTTTGGTCATTAGTGAGTTTTCTAGAGATGATAATCGGCAATGCGTCACCCTAACCTAAAAATTCATATTTTAAGTATTGGGGTAATGATCAGGGCAGCCTAATAGCATGTGAAAGGTGAGCAACCGAACAGGGCCCCCAAATAATTCAGGGCCCAATTTTTTAAGCCCTTTTTAAATAGTTGTATTTAATAAATAGAAAAATTAAATAATAAATATAGAAGACTGCTTTTTCTTTCCTTTTCCCAGGCCGCTTGAGATTACTCAACGCATTTATACAAATTTTGTAAACTCTACTAAAGATGGAAGATTTTCAAAGAAATTTTAAAAGACTTTACCCTTAAATCGTTATCATCCACGCGTTGCAAGAGTCGTATTGATAGTGTTAAATCTATATGATTTAAAATTGTTGAAATTAGAGAAGCTTTACTTCAAGTATGTGATGATGATATAAATTTTAAAATAAGAAGTGAAGCTAAATCCTTGGTGTTCAATGAGTTTGGTGATTTTGAATTTCTTATGGTAATAATTATTAGGTATGATATATTGTATTCGGTTAATGTGGTTAGTAAACATTTGTAATAAAAAAAATATGGTTATTGCTGATGTTATTATAAAAATTAAGAGATTGATTTCTTATTTTTGAGAAATATAGAGAAACTAGCTTTTCTGATGATGTGGATACAGCTTAAAAAATTGTATTTGATTTAGATATTAATCCCATATTTTCTAAGGGACTTGAAATTAAAAGAAAAAGACATTTTGGTGAGAATCATGTAGATGCATCCATTGTTGTTTCAAAAACATTGAAAGAATCGTTTAGAATGAATTATTACATATATATTATTGATCAAGCAATTGCTTCACTTACTTCAATATTTGAAGAATATCAACAATATGATCTCGTGTTTGGTTTCTTATTTACTTCTTATAAGTTACACTCTTTACATGATGTTCAGCTAAAGTATTGTTCTAGTAATCTTGAAACATCTCTTAAAAACTGGGAAAATTTTGATATTGATGGTAATAAATTGTTTATGGAATTAAAACTACTTAGAGAATTCTCGACCAATGAAACAACATGGGTTGTTGACATTACAAAATTTATGAAAAGTATGGAATTTTATCATAATTCTCTTATTGCATATAGAATTCAGTTAACTTTTCTTGCGACTGTTGCTTCTACATAGAGAAGTTTTTTAAAATTGAAATTGTGGAGTCTTATTTGCGCTCGATTACAACAAAGACAAAAACTAGCATTGATAGCAATCGAGAATGATTTGTCGGAGAAAATAAATTATGAAGAATTAATCGATGATTTTGCTTCCAAAAAGCTAGGAGGATAGAACTTTTCAAATAAATTTTCACTAACATATTAAAATTTTCATTGTACTTGAATAAATGTTTTGATATTTAATGATTAATAAAAATATATATATATTATCTCATAGAGGGCCTCGGATTAATTTTTTTGGAAGGGTCTCCGTAATGTTTGAGATGGCCCTGGTGTCCATAGTGGAGAGCCTGGTATGTATTAGGGGTCACTCCCATATATAACAGTGTTGTCTACGAGGGTTTAATCCTTCGAGAAGACGCTTGTCAGCATTGAATGTGAGATTGCGGGGATGAAATGCGAAGTCAGAAGGATTGGAGCGCATCCCTAATTACGGAGGCGCAGAGATAGTTTTAAGGGAGATGAACCTTTGTGTGACTGACATTGGGAATTCCCGACCATCTCTACACTATATGACATAAGCATGAGATTAGGTTTATATGTCTATATATGATAGAATCCAGGATCAAATTTCTAAATCGTTCATGTTACGCAAATACCTCAAATATTAGTTAATCCATAGTTTACTTCTCGTTGATTGCATGTTAGTAGTTGTTAGTTCACAAATCCCCCCCCCCCCCAAATTATCTGTTCAGTACTAGTTATTCCCAACACACGATTAGGGTGATGGCCGATTGTGGGTTGTGTCTGGCTAACCTTTAAATACTAGTATGTCTATGGACGACTCCAGATTTTCCACTTGCTACTTTATTGTATTTAGCAGTGAGTGAGGGAGCAATAATATGAATTACTATATTTACAGTGATTACGGTAACACCGAGAGTAAAGGCTCCAACCGGTGTTGAGATTATGCAACACAGCCTTATAAGGCTCCTTTAAATTGTTTTTTGTAAATCAAAGAAATGAATAGAAAAGAAAGAGGATTTTTTTTATAAGTATGGAGTACCGCTTCGAATAACTGGTGTTTATTCTTATCGAACCGGTGCTAGAATAGGATGAACACAACCTTTGAATGATGCTTTAATTATAATGTTTATCTTTTTTTGGAGAGTAATGACGGGGGGAGGGGATTTTGTCTAAGTATGAAGCCCTGGTTCTAATAACCGGTGCTGGTTATGGTCGAACAGGTGATGAAATGTACAAATTTGGCCTACTAAGGCTACGATAATTATAATGTTTGAATTTTTTATGGACGGTTAGGAATGGGGAAGATTTTGTCTAAGTATGGAGATCCAGTTAAGGATCCGGTGCTAAATCAGCTAGAACCAGTGCTTTTTTCCCAAAAATTTCTAAAATTTTGTTTTCCCTCCTACAATGTATTTATCGGTTACATTTTCGGTTGAATGAGTTATTTATTTATGTTGAACTAGTGCTAGCATATATTTCTTGGATTGACCTTATTGAATTTGCATTTTTTGTGGTTAGATCCCTCCAACAAAGTGGGAGGTGTCGGAAATGAAATTGAGAATAAATATATTGAATTTACCACTCAAAGACCCTGTTTGTCATATATGGGACAGACCAGGTAGGAGGAACTATCAGAAAACTTAAAAGATAATTTTGGCCAGTAATTTAAAAAAATATACTATGTCTCAATTATTTTATAAAGGCAAGCTACCCATCCAATTTTTATTTTTGAATGGAAGGGAACTTTCTCTAACACTTCGAAATGCTTACTTTGGGGGAACACACAAGAACAAGGGATTGAATTTTATTGGAAATTATTTCCATGGTTCCCAAAATGGGATGCAATATTTTGAACACTCAAATTTTGGGGATATTAGTATTCATTAATATTATTAATTAGATAAAATGAGAAAAAATTATCCATGCTTTTCGGAAAAGCTCAACTAGGTGGCCTAGAACAAACCAATATTGATTAAATGAATGTTACAAAGGTGACTAGTCTGTACTTGTAGATATGTTTTTGGGACTCCCTCGACATTTAGTCTATGATCAAGGTACGTAAATTTAACAAGGAAAGTTGGTAATCCCGTTGGGTACAATCATAATCAAATTTGGAGACATGGTTGAATTTTTTACCTTTTCCCCTTGGATCCCTCCAAGGAAATGGGAGGTGTCAGAACTTGAAATTCAAAATACATACATTCAATTCACACTAACAAAATTTGTTTGTATGGTTTGGGGTATAATGGGTCAAACAAACTATTCAAAAACTTAAAAAATAATTTTGGCTAATAGTTTAAAAGTACAGTGTGGTCCAATTAATTTTCTATGCAACCTACTCATCCAATTTCAATAAAATTGGGGTGGACATCATAAATTATTACATACAATTATTAGGCTAAGTAGGATGGACTTAATTTTGTTCAAAGATAATCAATTAATGCGCGTATGATAAATGCGCAAAATGCATGTAACCACTACATGATTTCAAGAATAACAACTATTAAAGGATTCTTCTCTCACGATTGCACCGAAACCCTGGGTTTCTCGTGAACTAGGACCAAAATCAACATCGGTTTGCCTTAGAATGATGCTTGTCGGGAATAACCCAACAACAACTGTAGTTGAGGGGAATTGATTCCTGAAAACCTTTCCCATGTAATCACACCAGTTGAGGTCACAACGAGATCCTGTGTGCAAATTATTTAACCACTCCTCCATTAATACTGCCACTTTTGCTCAACCGTAACTCTAGGATCCAGAACTAGCCACATAAATCTTACCCATTGCCTCACTGTAGGTGGTGTGATCTGGAACGCCAACCTTCAAACACAATAACAAAATTAACTTATTGAAGCTGTAATACCCTGTTTTGTCCAAATACCATAGTATTTCAGTTTTCGTGTCCCTTTAAAAATTCCAATGAAACTTCCTTTCAATAGCATAAAGGATGCAAAGACGATTTATTTACACTTCCATGTTGACTCTCAATGAGATTCTGTCTACAAATTCTTGAACCACTCCTCCATTAATACAACTATCTTTGATCAAACGTAACTCTTGAATCTGTAACTTTCTTGCAAAAGGATTCCACGTAAATGTTACACATTTCTTCACCATAGGTGTCGTGGGTGTGATCTGGAACGCCAATATTCGAACACAACAACGAAATTAACTTGTTGAAGAAGTAATACCCTGTTTTATCCAAATCCCATAGTAGCTCAATTGAAATAACCCTTCCAACATTCCAATGTTTCCTTTCAGTAGCATAAAGGCTGCAAAGACTATTTATAACAACTTCCATGTTGACTCTCACAGGCAATATACGAGAGGCAACAAAATGATACCACTCATACATCTCAGAAGTGAGGGCCTTCTTCAGAATTTTTAACATGTTTGGCGATAATGGTCAAGTATAATAGGCCCAAATAATTTTTTGGGCCTGCCTTAGCCTAATGAAACAAAGAGAAACGGTCAATAACGGCTGTAATGTGGTCGTATTTATTGGCACTTACTGAGCCATGCATAAGTTAAATCTTACAGAAATACTGCTAGGGTTACACAGGTAAAATACAAGGTAAGTTTACATTTTAATACTCATTCTATTTATATGGTATTCATACGGATTACTTACTTAAGCATCGAAGAGTTTTCCAGTAGAACACTCCAGGGCTTATTTCTTTGCAGATCATGACCAAGGGACTCGGCGGTGCTGCTTGATCAATTTTGTGATACATCAATTCACTGGCCCGGTGGGACCGATTAAGTCAAATTCATGTCTCTTAGTTTATGTCCACTTCTACAACTACTCTAAGGAGTGACAAGTTGAGACTCAAGGTAACAGGCGCATGTGACGAGGTGCAATCCCCGTACAGGAAAAAAGTGTAAGATAGTTAACCCCCAACTTCGCAGAATGTTGAGCATCATATGGTGCAAGTCTCGATTAGAGATACTTTGGCACTTATTGAGTGGGTCTCGAGCTCATGTGGAAGGATCCTCGAGGAAACCAGATCATAGTTTGGTACCTGGTATAGAAGTTGGGAACACAGGCCCTTTGCAGAACCCATAATTTTTTTATGAAAGGGGTGGACGGTCCACTGGGGTTTCTGGTGATTCTTACATCAAGGATTATGAGTGGAATCTCATAGCGAATTGAGACACGGGAAGGGTTGGTTTGCATCCATATTTGAAGCAAGTGGTGCAAGTGTTGGTAGCATTAGGGTATCATATTACTCCTCCCTCGATGCCAATTGGGTTATTAGGGAGTGTGGTACCCTCTATATTTCTGAAAGTTCATGTGAGGCCAGTTTCTCAATCCATGTTGGCATTATTATATTTTAGATATGCAGGGGAAGTGGCTCAACCACGACCCCAACCCTCATTTCAATAGTATTCCCAAGGGATGGTATATTCAATGCCCTTTTAGATTCTAGTATCCCAATGGTTGCTTTCCCTGGATTCGAAGCTGGATATGGAACGATGTCTTACATGTGGATCAAAGGATATAGTGGCGCGGGCTTGCAGAATCCCACATCTAGTCAAGGACCTTACGACTTTGTTGGCAACATCCAATGCATTCAGGGGCATGGGAGGTCCTCGTCGTACCTCTCAAATATACTATTTTAAGGCCTAAAGTGCTCTTAACTACAATTAAGTAGATAATGGTAAGTCGGGGTCGTCCACAAAGACCAGGGATTTTTCTAAGCGTTTGCTCATATAATGGTAAACACTACACTAGATGTAAAGATATACATACATATACCTTGTAAAGAGGGTGTTTTGGGGTTGGTTTTTCTATGTTATCAATTTAAATATAAGTTAAACTAACAAACCATGTAAATCTACTAATTAAGCAACAATTATTAAGAAGAGTTTAAACTCAAATTACGGGATCTTGGGTGCAATTGATTTCTACTTCCAAGCCTCTTATCTATCATTGAACATATAACCTATTCAACACTTTCACTACTTGTTGTGA